>CM071934.1:8341919-8607701 GCA_016081115.2 Rehmannia glutinosa | reverse complement strand
ATGCATGTCGTTGAAATATTGACCTATTTCACCGTGTTATTGGTTCAACAAGTCTTCCCGCTTCATTGCATGAAAATTGGTTTTTATTTTGTCATATTGTAATGTATGAGAATGGATCCAAGTGTTGTTCTTCAATGTTGAGTTGATTTTTCTAGTGGATTTTGTTAATGACGGGAAATAATAAATGAATAAGAGAAAAGAAATTCTCAAGATAAATTCACCGTAGATTATACCTATTCGACCTATCCGATATATGAATGATTATTTTTAACTAGGGATGACAATTTGGGTCTTTGGCCCATTTGACCCGCCATATTTGGGACGCCCCGCCTCGTGATCCGTGGCGGGACAAAAGCAAAGGGCATATATATCACTTTTCCCGTCCCGCCCAATATTTTACATATATAATAATACAATTCTCATGTACTTAATATTATATCTAATATATATACATTTCTAATGAGATTATTTATAAATAATATCTATTAAAAAAACAAAATACAAGATTAGAAAACTTGTGTATATGCATATAAATATATTGCAAGTATATGGTAATTAATTTTCTGTTTTTGTTCATTTTTATTTAACTCTATTTGAATTATTGTGTATACTATGATATAATAATAATTTTTTTAAGTTTACACGGGCCCACCCATCTCGCCCACCCCACACGTGGTGGGTCATCCCGCCGTGTCCGTGGGGATAACAGGTGAATATATGGGTCTTCGAGTACTGCCAGATTGTCATCCTTATTTTATTTAATTCATATTTTCTCATGGAGCCCAATGTAATTAATTGTAATAATGAGACGCTAATCGGACTTATTAAATAAAACATATCAATTTAAATAAAAAAAAGGAAAACAATAGAGAGAGATGGGAGAGGTCATGTCTTTTGATATCATCTTTGTACAATTTATTTATTTCGTTACATGTTCTTTTACAATTTATTTTTTTTACATGTTAATTCGTATAATTAATTCAAACTAAAGAACACAAAGGTATAAGATATAAACAAATTTTTTTGTACATGTATACTATTTCATAATTGATTGAGTAATTTTTCTCATGTCCGTTGAAACTAATTTTACGTGTTGAAACCGCTTTTAACATTAATGTTTTATTCTCATTTATCTTAATTTAGTTTCATTTTGAAAAGTATATAATCAACGATTAATCGACAAGGGATTATCCGATCAAACCTGTCATTTTCAATAGTGAACCTTAATAACGTCTAGATACCCATTAAGATTAGGGTAGGATATTCCAAGTTTTGGATATACCGATTGTTAATAGCCGATATGTAAGTTTGTCAATCTTGTACTCTAGTCAAAGTCCAACTTGTTAGCAATCTACTCAAGACAAAGACAGACTAAAGTGATTTTGAAGATTTGACCAACCAGGATTGTGGTCGAATCATTAGCCGATTAGTAACCACACAAGGAGAATTTGGAAAGATGAGCTAGAAAGGCCAAAAACGAGCGACTTAGGGTTCCATGTCAAGTGGCTGCCAAGACAACAAAACAATAATTAATATTGGCTTACAGACATGCAACTCATACAAGATCAAAGAATGATATCCATCCAACTCAAAGTTTACGAATGATTATTTCCCCACTAAATGCAATAGTATAAATAAGAGTCATTTATAATTTGATAGGGATTTTTCGACACTTCAATAAATATTCTGTAATTAAAGCTTGCTTACTTGACAGCCGACCGGAGTCCCAGTTCGGTCTCCATCAATAATAAACAATTAAGGTATTCTCTTTCACCTTTTTCAATTTTCAGTTTGTTTCCAGCTTGCATTTTGTACTGTTGAACAAAGGCCAGTCAACACCGATTCACGGTCCGAAATCGGTAGGTCTTGAACCGTAAAAGGATCTACTCTCATGAGTATTCAATTTCTGTGTCCATTATATATATTGATTTTTCTCTTTCTGACAACTCCAATGCATTACTTTTATCTTCTCAACATATCCCTTTTAAATTTATACTCTTCATTACATATTTCAGATCATATATTTCTCATGTGCTAAATTACATTTTCTTCACCATTCGCGAAAATTTAATAAACACATATGATAAGAGTTTGTAAAACATAAATATTATTAGCATTTATGTTTTACGTTTTCACATATATATACATCAAGTGTGCCACAACACTCAATTAGATATTGAAAAATAAAGGGATTCATATGTAGCCCGGTCGGTAAAAAGACATGCAACTGAACAAGCACACTCATGTTTGAATCACATCCCCTCTCGTTCTAGGACATTCATTTATCCTTTCACCCTAAAAAATATTAAAAAATATAGTAATATGACAAAAAATAAACTAAAATCGCATAGATGTTATCCTTTATGGGGTGATCTAATGGTGTAGGTACTATAAGATGGTTATTCTACGAACGTGCCAAGTTCAAATATTTTATTCTTATTTTTGTTAATTTATTTTCATTTTCAAAAGTATATAATCGGTGATTAATTGGACTAGGGATTATCCCTAACCTGCCATTTTCAAGTGAATCTTAATGACGTCTAGATACCCATTAAGATTAGGGTAGGATATTCCAACTTTTGACATACCGATTGTTAATAGCCGATAAGAGCTGTCAATCTTGTACTGGTCAAAGTCCAACTTGTTAGCAATCTACTCAGGACAAAGACAGACTAGAAGTTCTTGAAGATTTGACCAACCAGGATCATTCGGTCGAATCATGAGATGACTAGTAACCACACATGGAATTGTTACATGCATGTCGTTGAAATATTGACCTATTTCACCGTGTTATTGGTTCAACAAGTCTTCCTGCTCGTTGCATGAAAATTGGTTTTTATTTTTTGTCATATTGTAATGTATGAGAATGAATCCAAGTGTTGTTTCTTCAATGTTGAGTTGATTTTTCTAGTGGTTTTTGTTTATGACGAAGAAATAATAAATGAATAAGAGAAGAAGAAATTCTGAAGATAAATTCATTGTATTATACCTATTCGACCTATCTGACATATGAATGATTATTTTTAACTAGGGATGGCAATTTGGGTGTTGGCCCATTTGACCCGCCGTATTTGGGTCGTCCTGCCCCGTGATCCGTGGCGGGACAAAAGCAGGGTGAGCATATGTATCACTTTCTTCCTGTCCCGTCCAATATTTTACATATATAATAATACAATTCTCATGTACTTAATATTATATCTAGCATATATGCATTTCTAATGAGATTATTTATAAATAAGATCTATTAGAAAAACAAAATACAAGATTAGAAAAACTTATGTATATGCATATAAATATATTGCAAGTATATAGTAATTAATTTTCTTGTTTTTTGTTCATTTTTATTTAACTCTATTTGAATTATTGTGTATACTATGATATAATAATATTTTTTTAAGTTTACACGGGCCCACCCCACAATTCGTGGTGGGTCATCCCGCTCCGGTCCGTGGGGATAACATGGTGAATAAAATGGGTCTTCGAGTACCTCGCTGTATTGTCATCCTTATTTTATTTAATTCGTATTTTCTTGTGGAGCCAAACAGAATTAATTGTATAATTGAGACGTGGGCTGGACTTATTAAAGGAAAACATATTGACCAGAAATAAAAAAAAGGAAAACAAGAGAGAGGGAGATTGGGAGAGGATGTGTTTGTGAGATGTGATATCATATTTGTACAATTTATTTCTTTCGTTACATGTTACTGGGTAATTTTTTACATGTTAATTCGTTAATTAATTTAAACTAGCAACACATCGGTATAAGATATAAACAAATTTTTCTATACATGTATACTATTTCATAATTGATGAGTAATTTTTCCGTATACATGTCCATTGAAACTAATTTTTAAGCACGTGTTGAAACTGCCTTTAACATTAATGTTTTATTCTCATTTATCTTAATTTAGTTCCATTTTCGAAAAGTATATAATCAACGATTAATTGGACAGGAGATTATCTTATCAAACCTGTCATTTTCAATAGTGAACCTTAATAACGTCTAGATACCCATTAAGGTTAGGGCAGGATATTCCAACCTTTTGACATACCGATTGTTAATAGCCGATATGAGCTGTCAATCTTGTACTCTAGTCAAAGTCCAACTTGTTAGCAATCTACTCAAGACAAAGACAGACTAGAAGTGCTTGAAGATTTGACCAACCAGGATCGTTCGGTCGAATCATGAGCCGACTAGTAACCACACAAGGAGAATTTGGAAAAATGAGCTAGAAAAGTCAATAACGAGCGACTTAGGGTTCAACGGTAGACAAATATGTCACATGTCAAGTGGTCGCCAAGACAACAAAACAATAATTAATATTGGCTTACACACATGCAAACTTCATACAAGATCAAAGAACGATATCCATCCAACTCGAAGTTTACGATAATAATTATTTCCCCACTAAATGTAATAGTATACATAAGAGTCATTTATAATTTGATAGGGATTTTTCGACACTTCAATAAATGTTTTGTAATTAAAGCTTGCTTACTTGACAAAATGAGGAGTCCCGTTGGTCTCCATCAATAATAAACAATTAAGGTATTCTCTTTCACCTTTTCCAATTTCAACTCTAGCTTGCATTTTGTATTGTTGACCAAAGGTTACCAACACCGATTCAAGATCCAAACCGATAGACCTTGAACCGTAAAAGGATCCACTCATGAGTATTAATCATCGTATTCCCAACAGCCAACACAACAATAGGTTGGTCGAGGATATCTTCTAGAATTTCACTAAAAGTATAATTTTCAAGAACTAGTTTCTTTTGGCACTTAGTTTTGACGAAGATGTATAGCTATTAACAATTACGGAATTTGTTGAAGTTGGAGTGTGTTTTTATCAAAACTGACCTTTTTTTTAATACGGCCTCCGTCCCAATTATATTGTACAATTTGGGTTTTCAAAGATTTGAAAAAGTAATGAAAAAGTAAATTATACCTACAAACTTCCTATAATACCATTATTTAGTGGGTATTGGGTTATTAAATAAATTCACCGCCTCAAAAAAAAATCTCAAAATGGAAATTCCCCCACATAATTAACTAATTAACCACTTTAAATAAATTTAAATACCATATTAGACTCCAAGCTCAAAAAAAATTGGTGGTGACTTCCTTCTCCTTTTTCAAAATTATGGGTATTTAATATTTTCCATAAAAAATATTTTCCAAGATTTTTAGTTTTTAAGATAATATAAGGGTATATTAGTAAATGCAAGCAAAAGTATTACTAAATATAGAAATTGGACTATACATTTGAGACATCCAAAAAAAGAGGGGCCATACCACCAGTCAGTCTATGTGGAAAATTAATTAACCCTTGTGGATTATTTGGAAAACTCTACTGGTTTGATCATTGATGTATGAAACAGTGATTAAGATCTGATGCTTAATTATCACGTGATTGATGTATACGTCAATAAATTAATTAATGTGTTAGATTTAATTTGTTAAATAATTATGGGGTTTATGTTGATGATGATTTGATTTGGAATCAATAGTAGTTCCTTCATTTTCAGGTAAGTCGTCATGTATTTAATTTTTTTTAACACTTTACAACTTTCTGTTATGTGCCTTTTATTCTCTAACGCATTCTGTAGGGTTGTAATATGATTAATTCTCAATTTTTTCCAAGTAATATTTTATAAATAATATTCTATATATATATATATATATATATTTTGTAATTCCGATAATTAAAACCTCGATAATTAAAACAGGATGGAGTAACATTTAATTTTGTCACAACTTTACGCAAGAAATTATTTTATTTAATTTTATTTTACTTATAATAAGCATTGATGCGTTGGTGGCTTGGTGCCAAACAAAAGGATGGACTCCATCTCGGAGGGCCTATTGCCCCGCCCCCTAAAGTTTCGTGGAGGGGTGAAGAGTGAGAAATGTCTCAACAAACCAGGGTTTTGAGTCGCTTTAGACTAGGTCACCACACACACAAAAAATCCTCCTCCGACATGTTACCAGCACGTATTCGAATATTCACACTGCGGGTGTCAGCAAAGCGGACCTCACATCACCCAGATCCTTTATCAGTTGAGCTATGCCTAGGGACGCGTTGGTGCCAAACTAGTTTTCCGGAAACGAGTATGGAATTGTTACATGCATGTCGTTGAAATATTGACCTGTTTCACCGTGTTATTGGTTCAACAAGTCTTCCAACTCGTTGCATGAAATGTTTTTTTATTTTTTGTCACATTGCAATGTATGAGAATGGATCCAAGTGTTGTTTCTTCAATGTTGAGTTGATTTTTCTAGTGGTTTTTGTTAATGACGAAGAAATAATAAATGAATAAGAGAAGAAGAAATTTTGAAGATAAATTCACTGTATTTTACCTATTGGACCTATTTGACATATGAATGATTATTTTTAACTAGGGATGGCAATTTGGGTGCTGGCCCATTTGACCCGCCGTATTTGGGTCATCCTGCCCCGTGATCCATGGCGGGACAAGAGCAAGGTGGGCATATGTATCACTTTCTTCCTGTCCCGTCCAATATTTTATATATATAATAATACAATTCTCATGTACTTAATATTATATCTAACATATATACATTTCTAATGAGATTATTTATAAATAAGATCTATCAGAAAAACAAAATACAAGATAGAAAAACTTATATATATGCATATAAATATATTGCAAGTATATAGTAATTAATTTTCTTGTTTTTTGTTCATTTTTATTTAACTCTATTTGAATTATTGTGTATACTATGATATAATAATATTTTTTTAAGTTTACACGGGCCCACCCCACAATTCGTGGTGGGTCATCCCGCTCCGGTCCGTGGGGATAACATGGTGAATAAAATGGGTCTTCGAGTACCTCATTTGTATTGTCATCCTTATTTTATTTAATTCGTATTTTGTTGTGGAGCCCATCAGAATTAATTGTATAATTGAGACGTGGGCTAGACTTATTAAAGGAAAACATATTGGCCAGAAATAAAAAAAAAGGAAAACAAGAGAGAGGGAGATTGGGAGAGGTTGTGTTTGTGAGATGTGATATCATCTTTGTACAATTTATTTCTTTCGTTACATGTTACTGGGCAACTTTTTTTTACATGATAATTCGTTAATTAATTCAAACTAGCAATACATCGGTATAAGACATAAACAAATTTTTTTGTACATGTATACTATTTCATAATTGATGAGTAATTTTTCTGTACATGTCTGTTGAAACTAATTTTTTAAGTACGTGTTGAAATATCCTTTAACATTAATGTTTTATTCTCATTTATCTTAATTTAGTTTCATTTTCGAAAAGTATATAATCAACGATTAATTGGACAGGGGATTATCTGATCAAACCTGTCATTTTCAATAGTGAACCTTAATAACGTCTAGATACCCATTAAGGTTAGGGTAGGATATTCCAACTTTTTGACATACCGATTGTTAATAGCCGATATGAGCTGTCAATCTTGTACTCTAGTCAAAGTCCAACTTGTTAGCAATCTACTCAAGACAAAGACAGACTAGAAGTGCTTGAAGATTTGACCAACCAGACCGATCGATTGAATCATGAGCCGACTAGTATCCACACAAGGAGAATTTGGAAAGATAAGCTAGAAAGGTCAATAACGAGCGACTTAGGGTTCACAATTGACAAATATGCCACATGTCAAGTAGCTGCCAAGACAACAAAACAATTATTAATATTAGCTTACAGACATGCAGCTCATACAAGATCAAAGAATGAAATACATCCAACTCAAAGTTTACGACAATGATTATTTCCCCACTAAATGTAATAGTATAAATAAGAGTCATTTATAACTTGATACGGATTTTTCGACACTTTGATGGCTCAAAAGCTACTCTAGAAAACCGTAGGCAAGTGCACCTATCATTTTATAGTATAGATTATTGAGTACCGAGTGTCATTCCCACGAGGATTGTAAGTACTAATAATTGTCGTCTTTTTGTTATTTAATCTAATTAATTTTCAGAGTTTTTGTTTGATTTAATAAAGTACAATATGTAAAGAAAAAAATGAAGAATTATTTGTAAAATAAGAAATCAAGAGATAGAGATGTGTTTGAATGTAAATCACTCTAGAATGTTTTTGTGATCTAACAAGTTAAAAATACAACCATGAACCCTTAAGCAAAAACTAACCTCTTTTAATAAAATCTCAAGTTATGTGGACCGTAGAAATTCCCGATTTAAGTTAAACCCTTTCTCAAGGTGAAAAACTCCTAATCTCAAGTTGATTAACTGAAATCTCTTTCTAATTAAACCCCCAAGATTGCATTATAACGATTTGTGAATTCTCATATTAGGTTTGACCCTAATCCAGAAGATTTATGTCGTCCTATATCTAGGATTGCATGCAACTCTTTTCACTTATATAGGTTCTATTTCATCATGAATCTCTCGATTTCCCGGATGAAAAATAAACTTCAAATCAATATTGCGCATATACCAATTCGGATGAATAAAGCATAATATAAGTGAATCACACAAAACATGAAGATTTTATTAAAAACATACACAACTTAATCACAAATTCATTCTAGAGTTCATTACATTCAAACACTAGGAGTTTAGCTACTCATGATCTTGACAAAAGAGTAAATTACACAAGAAGATGTAAATATTGTAGACATGGTGTACTTATCTTTCTCAAAATCTCAATTGACTTCTTTCTTGATTGATGATGTTGCTCCAAGCCTTTTTCTCCAATGTTGCTACAAGCTTACTCCTCCAAGACCCATTGATCTCAATTCTACTTAAAATGTTTATACAATGAATCTATTGAATGAGTATATGAATACATGAATGAATTATGAATGATCCTCCTTCCAACTTCAACTCTTGGCTTTTATATACACCATTTTTGTATAATAATACATTGATGGTGCCATCTTTTGCTAAATAATTGTCTCCACTTTCATTGTTGGTCGGTGAATTCTTGTACTCAATTGATGATTGAGGGAATATGGAGACATAATGGAGCAAAATTGGGTGTTAAATGTGTACAAAAGTGGTCAAAAAGCTTGGTTGGTGAGTTTTCCATAATCTTTTGCATAGAAAAATTGCAAAAGGATGTCCTTGACATGGCCATATCGCAGAACACACCCTGGCCATGCTGTCTGACATGGCCGTGTCGCCCAACACGGCCAGGCCGTGTTGGGGGCTGTTTTGTGTGAATTTTTTGAGTTTTTGGCTCCGTGAACATGGCCGTGTTGCCCAACACCCGCCCGTGTTGGACCAAAAAGGCCCCGAAATGACGCATTTGACTTGGGATTTTGAGCGTTTTTTGCATCCTTAAAACTCCCCAGCATGTTTTGACATGAATCCATGGTCCGAAATTCACCAAAATTAGCCCCGAATGGTCAATCTACATCAATAAAAGCACATCGGAGTAATATGAACTATGTACAATAAAAAATTTACAAAACTAACAATAAAATAACTCAAATTCTACTCAAATATACACATAAAACATGCATAAAAGACCCTTATCACACTTTAATAAATGTTCTGTAATTAAAGCTTGCTTACTTGACAACCGACTGGAGTCCCAATTCGGTCTCCATCAATAATAAACAATTAAGGTATTCTCTTTCACCTTTTCCAATTTCCAGCTTGTTTCCAGCTTGCATTTTGAATTGTTGACCAAAGGCTAGTCAACACACGATTCAAGATCCGAAACCGATAGACCTTGAACCGTAAGAGATCCACTCTCATGAGTATTCAACTTCTATGTCCATTATATCTATTGATTTTTCTCTTTCTGGTAACTCCAATGCATTACCATTATATTCTCAAAATATCCCTTTTAAGTTTTAACTCTTCATTACTTATTTCAGATCATATATTTCTCATGTGCTAAATTATTTTTCCTTCACCATTCGCGAAAATTTAATAAACACACATGATAAGAGTTTGTAAAACATAAATATTATTAGCACTTATGTTTTAAGTTTTCACATATATACATCAAGTGTGCCACAACACTTAATTAAAATATTGAAAAATAAAGGGATTCATATGTAGCCAGGTAAGTTAAAAAACATGCAACTGAACAAGCTCACTCAGGGTTGAATCACATCCCCTCTCGTTCTAGGACATTCATTTATCCTTTCACCCTAAAAAAATATTGAAAATATAGTAATATGACAAAAAAGAAACTAAAATCACATAGATATTATCCTTTATGGGGTTGACCTAATGATGTATGTACCATAAGATGATTCTTTCCGTGAACGTGCCAAGTTTAAATAATGTTTTATTCTCATTTTGTTAATTTAGTTTCATTTTCAAAAAGTATATAATTGATTAATTGGACTGGGGATTATCCCAAACCGCCATTTTCAATAGTGAACTTTAATAACGTCTAGATACCCATTAAGGTTAGGGTAGGATATTCCAACTTTTTGACATAACGATTGTTAATAGCCGATAAGATTTGTCAATCTTGTACTCTAGTTAAAGTTCAACTTGTTAGCAAACTACTTAGGACAAAGACACACTAGAAGTGCTTGAAGATTTGACCAAACGGATCGGTCGGTCAAATCATGAGCCGACTAGTAACCACACAAGGAGAATTTGGAAAGATGAGCTAAAAGGTCAATAACGAGTGACTTAGGGTTCAATGGTAGACAAATATGCCACATGTCAAGTTTGCCAAGACAACAAAATAATTATTAATATTGGCTTACGTACATGCAACTTATACAAGATCAAAGAATGACATCCATCCAACTCAAAGTTTACGACAATGATTGATTTCCCACTAAATGTAATAGTATAAATAAGAGTCATTTATAACTTGATAGGGATTTTTCGACACTTTAATAAATGTTACGTAATTAAAGCTTGCTTTACTTGAGTAAATAGGAGTCGATTCGGTCTCCATCAATAATAAACAATTAAGGTATTCTCTTTCACCTTTTCCAATATCCAGCTTGTTTCCAGCTTGCATTTTGTACTGTTGACCAAAGGCCAGTCAACACCGATTCAAGATTTGAAACCGATAGACCTTGAACCGTAAAAAGATCCACTCTCATGAGTATTCAACTTCTATGTCCATTATATCTATTGATTTTTCTCTTTCTGGTAACTCCAATGCATTACCATTATATTCTCAAAATATCCTTTTAAGTTTTAACTCTTCATTACTTATTTTAAATCATATATTTCTCATGTGCTAAATTATATTTCCTTCACCATTCGCGAAAATTTAATAAACACATGTGGTAAGAGTTTGTAAAACATTAATATTATTAGCATTTATGTTTTAAGTTTTCACATATATACATCAAGTGTGCTACAACACTTAATTATATTTTGAAATATAAAGGAATTCACATGTAGCCCGTGCGGTTAAAAAATATGAAATTGAACAAGCACACTCAGGTTTGAATCACGTCTCGTTCTTGGACACTAATTTATCCTTTCACCCTAAAATAAATATTGAAGAATATAATAATATGACAAAAAAGAAACTAAAATCACATAGATGTTATTCTTTGTGGGGTGACCTAATGGTATAGGTACTATAAGATGGTTTTTCTGCCAACGTGCCAAGTTCAAATCGCCAGGTCTGTGCCCAATTACCAAAAGAAAACCGAAAAAAAAAGATTGACGTTAATATAAGTACTTTTTTACCTTCTCCGTAAGCGAGTGGCAATTGCGCAATAACCCTAAAAATGATGGGCAACAATTGAAAGCTCTGGTAGTATATGGTGTCATTGTAGCAAATAGACGAACAGCAGGGGCTCCATAGTTGGGAGACACCAAGCTACACTGTCGCCACCCCGAGCCCCCCAACAAACCCATCCCCGCCTCCTAACGAGCTGAAGCAAGAAACGCGCCGCCATGTGTTGGTGTCCAAAGGTGTAGTGTAAAACCCTGGAATCATTGATAGTTGGAAAGCTTCGGAATCAATTTGTATAGTAAGCTCTGAATGACTTCTTTCTTAGCATAGTTCTGATCAATTCTATTTTGTTACTCTGTCTATTCTTTATCCATTGATTTCGTTTAGTATGTTAAATCTTCTTCTTTTTTTCTTTTTTGTTTTTTGAGTTACGGCAAATCGCATTTAGTTCAAAAAAGCAAAAAGGTTGGGAATTCTGTGAAATGGGGGTCTCCGTTCAATTTTAATGACATGTCATAAATTTAGTTTGTTATGGTACTGTTCTACTGAATGGAGGGTGATTTGTTGGGGTAATTTATTTGATACCAATTACTGAATAGAATGATGGGTTGAAGTATTTCATCGTGGTTTTAGGGCTTCCAAAATAATAGTCTAGGTTATAATCCGTTACTTGATAATTACACATGTTGTATAGTATTTATTGGTCGCACTTGGTATACAGTATTGGCTCCTGGGATCTTGTATTACTATGTTATCTACAAGTGGAGTAAGCAACCGCCTGTTGCTTAGTGCAGGCAGTTAGCAATTTTGAGAGTTCATTTTCTAGCACTGGTATGATGCGCTGAAAGCAAATTCCTTCTTATAAGTAATAATATTGGCATACGGACATCTTACCTTGTGTAAAGGGGATCTGATTGTTTGTATTAGAGTGGTGGTGATGCAGCTATGTGGAATGTCTTAGTCGCGTGTATGACATTGAGAATTGATCAAGTGCAATGCTGGTGGGAGAGATCATGTTGCTCAGAGTAGTGTGTTGACACAGGATCATGGTTTCCATCTTGTTTAGCATGGTATGTTAGTTGGATATCTTTTAACATTTTCTTGCTTCAAATGCTGCCAAACATAGGGAAATCCCATGATAAAAGGTTAGCCCACACATTATATACATTGCTTGAAGAGGATGGTGCAGATAATCAGAACAAAATGTAATGATTATCCCTAACAATGGAGTATAAAGAAAGAGGGATATGCGAAGTTGAAACTGAAAACTATAGCCTGGGTGCTAGGGTTGCTTACGTACTGCACGAAGCTGTACAGAAAGTTAAATATTTAGAGCTGAGATCGTGGATTTGCAGATAGGTTGCTTAATGTCTGGTCTTGTGTAACTAGATGTCCTGTAAGTTCTACTCTATCTAATCAAATTCAAGGCGTGTATCTTATGACAAAATGTGAATCATCTCATGCTTTATTGAATTGTTTATCATGTTATGTTAAAGTTATTTAGACTGATAGGTTTGGTATGTTGGCAAAGGTAAGGACGCATTAATATCCAATATTCAACTTTGACTTTGCTCTGAAGATCAGATATTTTACTTGATTGTGTGTTGGTTCACTGGGAAAAAGAATTGAAAGTGGTTGGAGCCTCGAGGAAACATCATGTAATGAAAGGCATCATTATTTGGTTGAACCATTATTTTCAGCCAGCACTATAATTTATACCTTGTTTAGATGAGTTGCAACCCATATAGCAGCTCTTTATTAGTCGATTGAACTGGACCAGATTACCATTTGCCATCCCTATGTGGGCTGATGGAAGGAATTTGATAACAAGGAGCATCTTGTTTCAGCTGGTGAGCACCCAGAAAACTTTGCTCTCGGTGTACTGTTTGACACCCATGAAATCCTTTGACAGCCAGTCCCTTCGACCCAACCTTTTTTTGTGAATAAATCAAATTGAAAACACTGCTTTTGCTTCTTTAACGGTTTCAGTGAAATTTCGGTCTATACAATTGAGGCTGACATCCTTTAAGAATTAAGCTTGATTTTTTTTTTCCACATCACCGTTCTTCCCAAAGTGCAGCAACTGGTTGCATAATACCGTGGAAGAGAAAGGGAAACCTAGGTTGATTAATTGCTCATTTGGGTAAAGTGAAATTATTAATACTCAATGTGTTTAGTGTTATTACTGTTACTGGGACGTTTTATTTTCCGTTATTTAAACTACTCTTTGATGTTCTAAGCATTGATTATTTTGGATCAAGGTGATTTAGATTGTCACAGGAAAGCATGATATTTTTGTGTTTCTTACTGTTGATTATCATGGTTCAGGATTTTGAATCTGCTTGACGAGTGAGATGGAGTTAACGAAAAAGGATGTTGACAATGAAAAAGTGAGGGACTCACTAGATGATCACGCTTTCGTAAAAGGACAGCCTTCTTCTGGCAGCAGAAGTGCTTTGGGCATTGGTGCCCTGAAGAAGAGTTTTGAAGGGAAAGATGCTTTATCATATGCCAACATTCTCCGCTCTAGGAATAAGTTTGTGGATGCATTTGCTGTCTATGAGAGCGTGCTGGAGAAGGACGGTGAAAATGTTGAAGCTCATATTGGTAAAGGTATTTGCCTGCAGATGCAGAACTTGGGGAGGCTTGCCTATGAAAGTTTCGCCGAAGCCGTGAGGCTGGAACCACAAAATGCATGTGCGCTCACACATTGCGGTATCTTATATAAAGATGAGGGTCGACTGGTGGAGGCAGCTGAGGTAAGCATGCACACACTCGTTATAGTTGTTCAAGGTCTTTTCTTGAACTTGTTGAATCTGATTTTTCCGATTTTATGAAGAAGTGCTTATTTTGTTGCTAAAATGAGATCTCGTACTCTTCAAAAACCTTCAGCATTTGTCGACTATGTCGAAAGGTATTGATATAACCTGAGAATACAAGATGAGCTATTTAAGATTTTGTAACTTCTGTAAGATTGGTAGTTTGGTCTGTAATGTTTCCGTTACTACAGTCCCGTGAATTTCTATCCATCTTCAACGTATGAGGTTTTATGGGAATTATGACCTGGAATCATCTTTGTCTGATTCATGGCTTCCACCGAGTCTATGCAGCATGGACATTTGTATTTTTGGCGTAACTACTATTTTTATAAGATCAACCACTACTACTTTTATAAAAAAAAACTACTACTTTTATAAGATCAACCACATTATGTTATGGCCTTGTTTTTTGGGTTGTTTTCGGACTTGTTTATTTAAACAACATTTTTCACACTTAATCTAATAAAGAAGAAGCAATTTGACTATAGGGAGGGTATGCCTAATAAAAACATAGTTTTAATTTTGTCTCCCAAAATTTTGTTAAAGAACACAACAAGGAAACTGAAAATATAAATTTGTTTCTAGGCTTAAGATTAGAAATACATTTTGACTTTTATATCTGGTTTGTGTATTCATATTCACCTTATTACTTATTTGTAAACACAATAATGGAATCGAACTTATGAATTTATTATATACTATGCTTGAGAGTGAAAACACTAAATTTTGAATTTTTTATCTGGTTGTGTATGTGTGTGCTGGCATGATAAACTGGGAAGCTGCTGAATGCTGGTGATATAGCTGTTCATTTATATGGTTGTTGGAGTGTTGCTTTGGCAAACTTCATGCCATATTTGTTACAATTTAGAATTTTAGAATTTACTTATAGTGCTGAAGTTAACTGTATTCGTCCTTTTTTTTCCTTTTTCTTTTTCTGGCTTTCCACCTTTCATTTGTATTGAGTTTGCTTTGGTGCAGATGTATCAGAAAGCTCTAAAGGCTGACCCCTCGTACAAGCTAGCAGCAGAGTGCTTGGCAATTGTCTTAACAGATCTTGGAACCAGCTTAAAGCTTGCTGGTAATGCTCAGGAGGGAATCCAGAAGTATTATGAAGCTATCAGAATGACCCACACTATGCTGTAATTCCTCATTCCCCAGCTTCCATAATCATCTATCCTTATTCGTTGGTTTTACTCTTTAGGCATTTGAATTTGATGTGCCAGTTTTCTACATGCAGCCTGCTTATTATAATCTTGGCGTTGTGTATTCGGAAATGATGCAATACGACACGGCCCTTAATTGCTATGAGAAAGCTGCAATAGAGAGGCCCATGTATGCCGAGGCATATTGCAACATGGGTGTTATCTACAAAAATCGTAGTGATTTGGAGTCAGCAATAGCCTGTTATGAAAGGTGTCAGTTGATCATTTGCCACCTTTACATTAATTTACTGCTTCGGTAGAATTTCACCCATCTGATGCCATGTTTGGTTCTTACTCTTATATGTAGGTGTCTAACTGTCTCTCCAAACTTTGAGATTGCAAAAAATAACATGGCCATCGCCTTAACTGATTTAGGCACAAAGGTGTGGCTTCTCTCTACTCTTAGTTAAGTTATGTCTTACAGAACTCAAGCAGATGGTCCATGGGTTGTTAAATATCCCTTTCCATGGATCAGGAAAAGAAAAAAGAAAAAAAAGAAGAAGATGGGTTATGGTCATTACAGTTTTTTCAGACTGCATCATTTGTACCAAGTCATTGATTTTTATTCCATTATCTTTGAACTTTACTAACAACATTGTCATTATACATCCATGGTTGTTTGAAATTAGAAAATGCACAACTCCTTTGGCTCAGTCATCTTTCATGATCTGCATATGAAGTCTGAAAAATGGAAATATTTTGGCCTGTAATCTTTGTTGGCTATATTAGTTCATTCCATCGTGTTAAAAAAAAAAAGCAATTCACTTTTGAAGAAAATTACGAGGGCTGTATATAGATTGTATTCTGCTTTCTAACACCTTACTGTTCTCGCATTTATTTTTGACATATATATTATAGAAGTTTCTGAAAAAAGGCCCATACCATCAAATATCTCGATTGACTCAGAATGCTTCTATCCAGGTTAAATTGGAGGGTGACATCAACCAGGGTGTTGCATATTATAAGAAAGCTCTGTATTATAATTGGCACTACGCTGATGCCATGTACAATCTTGGTGTTGCTTATGGAGAAATGCTGAAGTTTGACATGGTAATCCACGGTCCAAATTTGAGCTTTTATCCCAAACTGTTAATTCTAGAAGATAATCTTGTCATAGAACATCAATAGGAAGATGTGTCATATCTGTCATTGTTTGTTGTTTCTTTTATCACGTACACTTGGTTCTTCCATTAAGCAATATCCTACTTTTGCTTGTGCGCTCAGTTGCAGACTGGCAATTGCAGAAGATAACCTTGAATAAGCTTGAGAGTGTTTCTTGTTTGATGTATCATTTACACATCTGACTATCAGTTTTTAAATGACATCCTACTTATGCAGGCAATTGTATTTTATGAGCTTGCATTCCACTTCAATCCCCATTGTGCAGAGGCATGTAACAATTTAGGGGTGATATATAAGGATCGGGACAACCTTGATAAAGCAGTAGAGTGTTACCAGGCAAGTTTGAAGCCTTCAAATGTTTGTAGATGAAACACATCATGTGTTTCAACTGTTTGCTTATAATATATGTATGTATTTGCAGATGGCTTTATCAATCAAACCTAACTTTTCGCAGTCATTAAACAATCTTGGAGTTGTGTACACCGTCCAGGTTTTTTTCTGTAGTCTTTCTTGTTTATTTTTAGAATTGCTTGCTGCTTGGATGATAAATTCAAAACTTTATTTTTGTGTACAGGGTAAAATGGATGCTGCTGCAAGCATGATTGAGAAAGCCATTGTTGCAAATCCGACTTACGCAGAAGCATATAATAATTTAGGTCTCTTCCTTTTCGCCCTCCATCCTCGTATTAATTAAAAACAAAAGCTCTGATTTGGTAAATACATTTCTTACCACTGTGCTCGTGTTACATTTGTAGCTTATGTTAAGAATGAATATACTAAGATACTTCACTATTGAGAATCGATGAAAGACTATTAAAATTTCAGATTAGTATAACCAACCTGGGTGGGTCGATTATGTTTGTAGTCCAGATTATTTCGGAAGCTTTTTTGTGTAGCAATCATATCGTTGTCAAGTCATAAGTTAGTTATTCTTTTGGATGTGTAGGGGTTCTCTACAGAGATGCTGGAAACATATCTCTGGCAGTTGAAGCATATGAGCAGTGCCTCAAAATAGATCCAGACTCTCGCAATGCAGGCCAGGTATTGCTTCTTTTATCTTGACAATGTTGGGTTCAGGTTATCTTTCGAAAGTTATAATTAGACCCTCAAGGATCTTCCTCTTCTTGAAACCTGACTTGAGTCAGAGTGCCACAATTATTCGTCTTGTTCACTACGTGTCTAACAGTGTTAGTGCACATTGTCATGTGAATTGTGCTTGATGATATATCACTGATTGACAGTGCACGCAACAGGGTTCAAAGCCTGTAAGTCTGAAAGGTTTGACAACTATTATACCTTAAGGAGAGTGTCCTATTTGTCTCTAGTATCTACATTTACTATGCAACAAAATTTATTAACGAGGTATACACGTGGTCAATTCACTTAAAAATTCAATTTACTTTTCTGGTTGATTTGCCAGGATTGACATTCCTTTTTAGTAGTTACTGTCTGCTAACTGTTTATCCAGATTTTTGTCCCTTCTATTATTTTTTCTTTGTTTTCTTTTTTTGTTTGTAGTTAAATTTCACCCAACATTTTTGTATCTCTTTCTATTTATGAATTTGTGGTAGGTCTCACAAGAGAAAATGTTTGTTTTTTGCCTTTCCCACGTGATACACATGCAAATGTCAAAGGAATTGCACTAGCCACAGAAATCTGGTCAACCTTCCAAACAAACTGTGTTACTCGGGTTCTAAGTAGACTGTAATTCATTAATCAAAGGTGCTTTAATGTGAGTTTCTTAAATCCCACTCTCTCCAACCCCCCAAGCCCAAGCCCACCACAAACCCCAACCAATAAAAAGGGAAAAAGAAGAAAGGAGAATTGGGGTTGGGGGGGGGGTCTGCTAACTGTTTATCCAGATTTTTGTCCCTTCTATTATTTTTTCTTTGTTTTCTTTTTGTTTGTAGTTAACATTTCACCCAACATTTTTGTATCTCTTTCTATTTATGAATTTGTGGTAGGTCTCACAAGAGAAAATATGTTTTTTTTTTTGCCTTCCCCAAGTGATACACATGCAAATGTCATAGGAATTGCACTAGCCACAAAAATCTGGTCAACCTTCCAAACAAACTGTGTTACTCGGGTTCTAAGTGGACTGTAATTCATTAATCAAAGGTGCTTTAATGTGAGTTTCTTAAATCCCACTCTCTCCAACCCCCCAAGCCCAAGCCCACCACAAAGCCCAACCAATAAAAAGGAAAAAAAAAGAAAAAGGAGAATTGGGGTTGGTTGGGGGGGGGGTGGAAGAGGAGAGGAAAGTAAAAGAAAAATGGCAGCCTCATGCATGCATGCCACTGATTGCTTTATCTAAGTTTGAAGGTCTTGTGGACATAAGTTTTTTAAGTGTTACATTTTTAGTTCTTTAAAGTTCTGTAGACAAAACTAAAGGTTAATGATATATAAAGATACATAAGTTGGCTTTATCTTAAGGAGTTGGTGGTCATGTTAAGGAATTTGCCATTTCAGCTCTAAAGCGTAATGCTCGAGAAGGGGTTTCCATATGTTTTGGTTTTCTTTCAACTTGTTGTATTTTTTTGTCGGTGGCTTCCTTGTCTAATATTGGGACAATCTCTTTTTTTTTTGATAGCATATTGGGACCATCTTAATCAGCTTTAGATAATTGATATTTGAAGTCCGCCCTTATTATCTTTGTGAAGGAATAGGTAGAGGCTCTATGAAGCTTGTTTCATTCTAATTTTTCAATCACATCGCAGAATCGGTTGCTTGCAATGAACTACATAAATGAAGGCACTGACGATAAATTATACGAGGCTCACAGGTCAAGCTTTTAACTATATGTATATAATTGCGTTCTTTCAGTAAGCTGTACATCGAACTGCTGTGTTCTCCAAATCTATGAAGTGCACAATTTTATTTATTTATCATGCAACAACATATGCATGCATGTGTATTCCATGGACTGTTAGTATCTTGTGAGTGTGCATGTTGTCAAGCATGTATTGTGCATTTATTTGATTTATAACAGTTCGTGTGTATCATTTTAGATATGCTTGCCTTAGAAGTTCTTTAAATTGAGTAAAATAGCATGCATTAATAATCCAATAATGAAATGTGTAATGGGCTTGTTGTTTATGTTGTATATTATGCAATGGAATGTAGATTTTCACGATGGACGTAAGTATGCTAATATCTCTGAAATTGTAGTTTTCCACACTGGTCAATTATTCACTGCCAATAGATCAAGCTTGTTGCTTGAATTGAAGCTTGGGAATTGAACATAGTCTTGCTCATTGTCTTTAAGTTTGCATAATGTGTTAAAAACTTGGCGGTTTACAGTCATGGAAACTTGCTCATGGCATATGTTAATTTAGATTTCCCACCTTATCATAATCTGCATCCTTATTTGGTTTAAAAGTTATTTATGATGAAAACAAAGCCTCGGAAAACAAAATAGTTCTTTTTCTTAAACTTAGAGTGGTTGATTTTGGAAATTGATGCGTGTGTGGTAGAGAGAAATTACTCGTAATGTCTGATAATTTAATGAAATTGATTTAGCGAGTCGACCTGATTGATTTGTTGTAATTGACTGCAAGAAACTCCACACATGCACCCAATCAAAGACGTATGGGTACAAGAATATGATATGCATTTATTCTGTTGTACAACAGCGGTGGATCTTGCGAGAAAACTTCTCTATTTAGTTCTCTATGTTCTTTTCCATAAAGATTGGAGAAACTTTCTTGCTTTTGTTTGGCAGCAGTGGTCATACTTTTTGCTTTTACTGGCATGGTTTTTGATTATTCAGGAATCTTATAGCTATATTTTTTTGTTTTTTGAAGTCTGCACACTATATACACACATACATATTCATGTGTGTTTGTGTGCATGCATGTATTTATATATTTACTAATATACGTTATGGCATTTTTTTGTATTTAATGTTGATTTACTCCAAACTCAGTATGCAATAATTTTTTGTTGTGACGAGATTTGAAATGTATAATTGCAGGGAGTGGGGTAGGCGCTTTATGAGGTTATTTCCACAGTATACTTCCTGGGACAACATTAAGGATCCAGAAAGGCCACTGGTTATTGGATATGTGTCTCCTGATTATTTTACTCATTCTGTGTCATATTTCATTGAAGCACCACTTATCTATCATGACTATGCAAACTATAAGGTGGTCGTTTATTCAGCAGTCGTGAAGGTAGAAAGATGTTGCAACGCCCTTTCTTTTACCAACATTGTCTTTGAATCCTGCCCATTTTAGCTGACGTGCTGCCACTATGTTTTTCCGGAAAACAATCATTTCTTGGTTAATTTTTTAGAAGCAAGTGAAGAACCTTCAATCATATTTTTAACTTCATCTCCCTTTTATGATGTGGCAGGCAGATGCAAAAACCAACAGATTTAGAGACAAAGTCCTGAAGCATGGTGGAACATGGAGGGACATTTATGGGATTGATGAGAAAAAGTGGCGAGTTTGGTTAGAGAAGATAAAGTTGATATCTTGGTTGAACTTACTGGTCATACTGCAAACAACAAGTTGGGAATGATGGCGTGCCGGCCTGCACCTGTTCAGGTATTTCTGAGTCTATTCCAAATTACTGCATCATTTGGTGCTATACTAGTGTTGCTCTTCTCTTTCACTGTTTTTATGTTTTGAGGGAAGAGTTCTACATCATGCGACATTTGAAGTTGGACTTTTGAGAGCTTAACATAAAAGGAAGTTGAATCCTTCATTCATGTAAAGAATCATACTCATGTCTAATCTAACTAGTTTTTGTCAAAGATCACAATACCCTGAAATATTCATGACCTTAAAAAGAAATTAACTTGGACTCTGCTTTACTGCATACCATTTTGGGTTGACACACTTTGTAGCCCTTTAATACCAAGTTCGTGTTTCGTATGTTTATAACTAGCAAGAATCTGGGAATTGGATAGTGGTCGAGCGGTTAAGACCCTCAAGCCTAGGCCAGAGGTCTAGGGTTCGATTCCCATCACTCTCCTCTCCCAGGATATGTACTCCAAAAAAAAAAAGAAAACTAGTAAGAGTCTAACTATATCATTCAAACAGTTGAAGAAAACTTCGCAGCACTTTAGATTACTAAAAAAAAAAAGCTGCGTTTTGGACCCATGATGATAGAACTCAACATATTACTTCTGATAATGCCTTCATATATTCTTGGCTTTGTAGGTTACATGGATTGGCTACCCTAATACAACTGGTTTGCCTACCATCGATTACAGGATATCTGATGCTCTGGCTGACCCGGTTGATACAAAACAGAAGTAATTGTCAAACATCTCTTCCAATTTTTCTTCTGTTGTCACAATGGCGACTGAATCCCTATCTTAAGCTTGAACTTTAATTGTATACAACTTTTCTGTTAATGGCAGGCACGTTGAAGAGTTAGTGCGATTACCTGACTCATTTCTGTGCTACACTCCTTCCCCTGAAGCAGGGCCAGTCTCTCCAGCTCCTGCTCTATCTAATGGCTTTGTCACTTTTGGTAGCTTCAACAATCTTGCAAAGGTGTTGGAACAGTCAAATAAGCATGTTACACTTGGTTTTAACATTCTATCGTTTTCACTTGTTAACTATTTCAATTACATCAGATAACACCTAGAGTGCTGCAAGTCTGGGCGAGGATTCTATGTGCAGTTCCAAATTCTCGGCTTATTGTGAAGTGCAAGCCTTTTTGCTGTGATAGTGTGAGACAGCAATTTCTTTGACACTGGAGAAGCTGGGATTGGAATCACTGCGTGTTGATCTTCTGCCTCTAATTATTCTCAACCATGATCATATGCAAGCTTATTCTTTAATGGACATCAGGTGACTTTGATTATCTTTTTGCACTTGATAAACCACATCCTTATGCGACAGTTCTAAGCGTCAAGTCTTCCATTGTCGATCAAAGTTGCTAGTTCTAAAGTATAACTAAAATGTCATGATGTTACATCCTTGTTATTTTTATGACACGGTCACATTGTTCTGTTGTTTTAGCTTTACCTTCTGTCACTTGATTGTAGCTGAATCTTTACAGAAAATTCCAGCGATCATGCTTTGCTTCAAGCATATATATGGCATAACATTACCAAAGAATCTTATGGGACTAACCCAGGAGCAAATAACAAATATTTAGTTTACTTGAGATAAACCAATGCTGTTACTAGGTTCTAGATTATTATGGTGCATGACTTGCTTCTGAGGTTAATGTAAAGCTTTTTCTGTTCCTAGCTTGGACACTTTTCCATATGCCGGGACAACTACCACATGTGAGTCTCTGTTCATGGGAGTACCATGTGTCACTATGGGAGGTCCGGTACATGCTCATAATGTTGGTGTGAGTCTTCTCAAAACAGTTGGTACGTATTTTTTTTGTTTTCATATGATATTCCTTACCACATACCATTTTGTTCTTGTATCCTGCAGATAAATATTTGCTCAGTAAGTATAAAAGCTGACGCAATATGAGCTATGTGAAAATGTTACCTATTCACGACATGCATAGAAATCATTAAACTATCAACAATGTGTTTTCATTTCCTGTAAGATGAGATTAAAAACCTGTTATAGGCTTCTTAAGCCGCAACAGTAATGCTCTGATAGTCTGATTATCTATATAGGCTCTGTGATTTTCATCAGAGGATGTCGAGCGATTCTTCACTACGAGATTTACCTTTTTTTGGTGTTCATGTTTTAAGAGTTTCCTTTCCTGTTTAACGGATAAAAATACAATGAACCACTTGCGTTACTTGTGATAACTTCTATACCTAGTGGTAGTCGTGTTTTGCTGATGTCTGAGGACTAGTAATATGAAAATATTAAAGACATTTTATGCATCTTTTTCCTTTAGTATATTTGACACAACATGAGTTGATGAGAATGCTACATAAACTAACCTGCATAAAAAAAAAAAAATTATGATTATTTGATGGACAAATGCATTTGCACTACAGGATTGAGCAATCTGGTGGCCAAGAACGAAGACGAATATGTAGAGCTAGCTCTACAGTTGGCCTCCGATATCACTGCCCTCTCAAACTTGAGAATGAGACTGCGAGATCTCATGCTTAAATCTCCCCTTTGTGACGGATCTAAATTCGCCCAAGGCCTGGAATCAGCATACAGGAATATGTGGCAGCGTTATTGCAAGAATGATGTGCCGTCTCTTAGGCGTATGGAAATCGAACAATTGCAATCACAACAGCAGCTCCATTCACAACAGGTTATTCCAGAAGAGGTGGCTGTAAGCTTTCCTGAACCGAAAAAAGTTAATATTTCACCAATTAAGGCCAATGGGTTTAACCTCGGGCAATGCTCCTCGTTGAATACTTCACGCGGAGAAGAAAATGGGTCGCTGTTGAATCAGAATAGTAACTTAGCCAAATTGAATTGAATTTTATTTGATGGAACGGTTCGTCAAATTCAGTCAATCAGGTAGTTGTGTTAGCCAGTGGCGACGTTCTGTATTCATGATGGAAAGCCCCTTTGTATCATATATTTAATGGGGCATTATATGATAGACTGGGATATGACTTGGTTTTGGCAGCATTTTATCATCTCCTGAAGCTGTTGAGACTGAAATTTGTTTAGGGAGGTATGATACTGAAAGTAGACTAGGAAATATTTGAAATATGTATTTGGTCAAGATATAAAATCTAGCGCAGGGACATGAAATAGTAGTGCTGTGGGCCTGTATTAGGAATCTTGTCAATTCTACCCCTTTGTTATAACTTATGAGTGGGGTTTTTGCAATATAAAAGATGCTATTGTTGTGAAAGTTAATTAATGTCCTTGGCAAGAGAAGTTCGTTTTACATTACAAGTGTTTTTTTTTTTTTTTTTTTTTTTTTTGAAAAGTACATTACAAGTGTAAGAACAAACATGGGTGAAAAGATTATAACTGCACTCTTGGAAGTCAGTTCAAATTAGTGGAGCAGCACATTGACGATTGAAAACTCAATTTGCAAGTAATGAATAGTGAGTTTGGGGTGTTTGCAAACTCTAAAAATAAGTGATTCTTAATTTTTGGATGCGGAGAAAATAACTTTTTTATTCATCTAGTAGTTGAGAGCAACTTTTTTTTAGAGCTTCCAAACATTACCTTAGGCGTTTTGATTACAATTTTCACTTCCTGGGTATGTTAGTTTTGTATTGTAAATCATTCATCATGGAGGTGCTATTATGTTAGATCGAAATGACTGGATAACTAACAAGAAATTTTATTTTTTTAATAAAAAAAATGAAATATTTATTCATTCAAACACTTGATCAATGGCATCTACTGTACTGTAAACCATTAAATTATCTAACATTTGACCAAAACACATGAGCACCCAAAGAGTGCTCGGGAGTAATTGGTTTTCAAGATTTTTATCGGGAGTAATTGTTTGACTTTGCGCAGTGACAGTATTTTGTTTCTTTTTTGAAAAAAAAAAAAGAATGGGCTTTTATAGTGATTGATTGTGAAATCAAATATAATAATAATAGCAATTGATGGATTTTCCAAATGAAACAATGCGATAGTGACGATTGATGTGGTATTTTTTTAGTAAAATAATAATTAAATATGATTGAAAAAAATGAGAATTACTGATATGTGTATATATATATGTTTGAAAAAAATCACAAGTAATCATACATTGGGATTAAAAAAAAAAAAAAGCAAAAGCTTTGCATAAAATTTTCATAAGCAAACATTAACCCAAGTATTTTCGTCTCTGTAAGGTGGTGGTCAAAAAATGTTGGAGAAGGTGCGGCAACGAATTCTGCAAAACTCTATATCAATACTATCAGAATACGCAAAAGAGATTTTGTTTGCAAGCAACTATTGTAAAACCTGATATTAAATACATAAACGCTGGGCACTCCAAGAATCATACTCCAAGGTACAGTCTCAATCTGTAACTAACACTTTCTCTGCCAAACAAAATTAGCAGCAAGCACTGCACAGTGGCAGCTGCACGGAGCATAATTTTCCGGTTACATATATATGGTTTCCGTTGCAGCATATCAACTACAGTAAGTGTCTAATACGAAAGTAGCACATTGGCCAAAACCAGAAATCCGAGGCCTTGAAAATTATGCCTGAAAATAAAGTTCCAATAACATCAACCATTGACGAGTTGTTTGAGGGCTTCATCAGCTAACCACTTGGAATTTGATGTGTAAGAAGCTTAGTCTTTAACACTCGCCCTTAGTATCTTCACATCATGTATAGGCCTGGATTAACCAAAATACCATCATGCAAAGAGATGTTAAAACTAAAACAAGTTATCATGCATAACTCATGAAACATCAGGTCAGATTACACTACCAAATGCTAATCATAAGATCATGATTAAATTCCAAGCAAAATCTAGCTCATAGATTTTGAAGACGGGCACAAAAACTTGGGAAAAGAATTTTCTAAACAAGGCATGATTGATGTAGCATTGAAACTATGCCTTAGTGGTTATTGATCACAAAAATATTTGTCTAAACTAAAGCTCACTATGAACGAGTACTCCATGCGAGATTTTAACTCAGGGTTGAAACATATGTTATTCCAATGCCAAGCCTTAGAAACCAACTGAAATTGCCAATTATCTCTGTACCTATTTGCTCAATATAGTTTCATCATGTAAACAGCCAATAAGATAATGAGTAATTGGGCGTACGATCGGTGTTATCAGTTTGCACACTACCAAGTCTCTTGATAATTTCCATTCCTCTACATACTCTTCCAAATATTGTGTGCTTCCCTGTTAAAACAAATTTTGATACATTTAATGAAGGTTGAAACACCTAAGCAGAAACAACAGGTGACTGACAATAGCATGCCAAAAACGAGCTTTTGCTGCACAAGAGACATTCAAATTGATCAATCTTCTCCTTGCATGACGTTTCCAAAGATTAACAAGGTAGCCCAAGGACATACTATAAATCCAAGTATATGTTTGATACAAAGTCAAGTTAGATCTGGAAGCATGGTTTGATATAAGCTCCACATAAATCGTTAAAGATTACAAAAAACTGATTGAATAATCATATTCGAAATGCAGATCCTAACTTTAAATATCAACAAGGACATTTCAAAATCAGAGGCATCAGCATATTATATGTAACATCAATGATAAGATGGAACAATGACATCACATATTACAAAATGTTCTTCACAGCCTCAAACAAATGAGGCTGCTTGATGCATTAATACAATTTTTACTCAACTATTATACTTACCATCCAGAGAAGGCGCAGGCGCCAAAGTTATAAAGAACTGGCTTCCATTTGTATTCGGACCAGCATTTGCCATGGATATGATACCAGCTCCAGTATGCTTCAACTCCCGATGTATCTCATCATCAAAGTGCTTACTGCAGTAAACAAGTTAACAAAAAAGATTTGAAGTCAAAATTTGAAACCAAATTCTTGTCACGAAGTATCATGTCACCTCATCCAAACACTGGCATATAGCGAGATGAGCCAGCAGATCACCTCAAAGAAAATATTTTGACCAAACCTATGAGTAGTTAAATAAAATCATATCTTTAAGTTCAAAACCCCAAGATGCCACCATTATGCCTTCATCCCACACGAAGAAAATGAATTTAACGAAGACAACCAACATAGAGCATAAACCTAAAAGAAAAGGAAAAGGTAACTGAACCAAAGCCCAATGAAAAAGTGAGCCAAACTGCATTCAATATAAGTACTTCAAGCATACAAATGTGAAAATATGGCATTGGAAAAACGCAGACTAAATCTTAAAATGTTGCCCTAGAAATTCATATCTTATTTTGGTAAAACAAAATTAGTACTAACCACCAAGAGAAAGCATGAGCGTAAGCGAAACAAAGAAATAGCCTCTACAAGTATTTAACAAAGAGAGCGAAAAAAATACCCATAGATGGATTCGCCGCCCCTTCCAGTTCCGGTAGGGTCACCTCCTTGCACTATAAAATCCTGTAAAACCACAAAATACACACAAATAGTCCAAATACACAAACTATAAAACCATTCCAAACAGTAAAATCACGGAATCAAAAAGAGACTTGTTTGTGTGAGAGAATAGACGGAAAAGGAAAGTGAGAGACGAACCTTAATGATTCTGTGGAATTTGACGTTGTTGTAGTAGCCCTTGCGAGCAAGCTTAACGAAATTCTCGCAGGTTCTAGGCGCGTGGTGGTAATACATCTCAACCGTAAAAGGTCCCATTGAAGTCTCGAGAGTGACCTCCGGCGGACCTCCGTCGGCATTCGCCAGCGTCTCTCTCCTCTCTCGAAGCGCCATTGATTCGAGAAGTGTGCGAGCCGCGACGCGAGAGTGATGTCTCTCGAAATGGGTCAGTTGGGTCTTTTGTTGAGATGACGGGTCGGGTATGGGCCTTACTCAAAATTAGTCTCTTTCTTTTCTTTTCCACATTTCCTTACTTGCATTTTGATTTTCTTTATCATGTTTTTTCAGTATAAATGGCTTTAGTAGGTGGGAATCGGACTCAGACATATACCAAAATTTTACAAATATTTTACCATTAGACTACTAAGTGAAAACTGGATCGGTGAGCAAACTGTTCAAGCTAAGCTACTGATTAATTGGTTTAACCTATTTGATAAGAATTAATTAATTTTTTATTATATCATATAAAATAATGATGTAATATATTAGTTATTATGTAAAAAGTTTTCAAAATAAAATTACATAAAAATATGCAAGCAACTAAAAATATTATTTTGTATAACCAAAATTCAAATAATCTAATAAATGTAACATATACCAAATATAAAACTCTTAAGTTTTTATAGTAGTTCAAGAAAAATAAAAATAAAAAATTAATCAAAAATTGGTTCTCACCGGTTCAAGCGTGAAAACGACTTTTTGAGGCCTAATTGGACCGGTCCTACCACTCATTCAATCGGTCCGACCGACAAAGCCGATCCAGTTTCCAAATCATGTGCTTTGGAATAAAAAATTAGGTTTTGAATTAATAAATAAATTATGCTATTAATTGTAATGAATAAGTAATTTGGATTTTTAGTTAGAGTTATTAAAACCAAACGCAAATGGTGTTTCATTGGTGTGGTATTCACATAATATAACAAGATATCATTACATTTAAATTAGAGTGCAATTGAGTCGTGTTTGGGTTCACGAGTCATGTTGAAACACGAGAATTACACAAATTTGGCCAACCCGAACACAACCCGCTTAATTATTTGAAACAGATGGGTCAACCCGAATACGACCCAAAATGACTTGTATATTTTCAACCTTGAATAGATTATCTATTTATTATGATAAATGGGGATTTGGGGTTATTTATATATATATATATATAATATTAAAAAGCATAACGAATTACAAATTACAATCAAAATATGACTTGATATAAGACTTATTGGATTATGCCTCCAAGGAACATGGACAAACTTCTAATAAGTTGCATTGTTGCATTCCTACAATATGTTAACATTTAAATAAAAAACGCAATTAAGGTTGAAGAGAAAATACAAATTTATGATGTAAGTATCAATGAAAAGACAATTAATTAACTCACTAAATACCAAAGTAGAATTGATTAGAATTTTTTCTTCAAACGAAAGTTAAATGGGCTCATGGGTCATTTCGGTCAACCCGAAATCGACACATTTACTATTTGCGTTAATTGGGTCCGACACTATTATGACGAGAATAATAAATGGGTCGACCTAACCCACTTATATCATGTAAGATTTGGGTCGTATTTTAGGTGTCGATCGAGGATTGTCACCCCTATTTAAATATATGATAAAATACCATATATAATAGAAAATCCAGACTTAATGAGAACATTGTGACTTGAGAGTATAGTTGGCAAAACCAAATCAACCATTTTTCCTTGTGAAAAATGAATAAAGTGATCCGTACCCCATTGCCCATAAAACAAAGTGTATTATTGTGTAAAACTGCTATAGTGGATTAGGGAAGGTTATCTTGATGCAAATGAGAAAAAAAAAAAAAAGAGAGAAATAAATTATAAACCAATTGTTGGGCACAAATGGAGGCGTGTTGTGGTCCGAGATTTGATTTACCCGGAATACCCGACAAATCACACCAACAAGATGATGGCAAAATTAAATAACACTGACAAAAAATAAAATGCACACAAGTGATTTTACGTGGTTCGGCAAAATCCGCCACGTCCACGAGTTTCCGTTCTTTACTAATAAAGAATTTCCCGTACAAGAAAATACACCCTTGAGTTTTATGGTCCAAACCCAAGAATAAAAGACTCGTCGACAACCACTTTACTAGCTATCAAAGAACACTCTCCCCAAATTAACAAACCTAATTTATTTTTTTGGGGGTACTGAGAACCCAGCAAAAACTTTTGATTCAGTTGATATTCTCATATTTTCAGAGTTATTGAAAAGAGAGAAAAGTAAGCAAATCTTTGTTCAACTTACTTTCAATTTGAAGTCAATGTACTATAGAGGTGATTGTATAATTTATATCATAATATAAAAGTTAGCACCAACTCTTCATTCTCCATTATGTAAACCTGTGCCACCCAAATTTAAATATTGCAACAACAAATCAAACCTCAAAAGCCAACTCTTCTAACCAATTGCTCATCAATTGTATTTTTTGCCCTCTATATAAAGCTCTTCTCTTCTTCCCGTTCTCATATCATAATCAAGGAATTAACAGATATTACACAGGGCCAAAAAACAAAAAAGGAAATCCTTTTGCATATTTCTCTCTTTCTTCTCGACAATTTCTAGTGAACTGAGATGGAGAAAAGAGAGGCCACAACCGTTGAAATTGCAGAAACAAGCAGAGAAAGGAAAGGAAAAGCACCACTTCTTGGGGCGGTTGACAATGCGAAGGCCGCCGGATACAAAAGGGGCGTCGCCATTTTCGACCTCATCCTCCGTATAAGTGCCGCCACCGCCACTTTAGCCGCCACCATCACCATGGGGACAACCGAACAAACTCTTCCCTTTTTCACTCAGTTCTTCCAGTTCCAAGCTAGCTATGATGATCTCCCTACTTTCACGTCAGTTCTCTTTTTTATTTTTTATTTATATTTAAAAAATAAGTAAATTAATGACTTTTACATTTTATATGGGAGAAAATGCAATTTTAGTCTGTATATGGGGTGTGGCAAAATTAGTCCTTTTTAAAACGGATGAGATCTTCTATTCCACAAGGGTGTTTCATCTCCTATTCCACCGTACGGATGACTGTCACGTGTATAGATGTTACCATATTAAAATCCCACGGCGCTTTTTAGAACACTGGTCCTAATTAGCTCATGAAATTTTAAATTTGTTCGGAAAATTTCATGTGAGATGCACGTGAAAACTGAAAAGACAGGCTAAATATTTTGATTTTTCCCAACACCTTAATCAACAATTACATAAGTCAAAACTCTAAAATTTTGCTATCTATCTCAAAACCCCTAATTTTTCGGTTCAAATGCAACTCTGCCTGAGATTTTCTGAACAAATTTGGAATTCCCATCTAACTAAGAACTAAATCCGAGAGTTTTTTGAAGATGCGTGATATTTTTGCAAACAAAATTTCAAAATTACCAATTTTGGCCCACCATCACTAAAATTTAAATGTACCCTTTTATAGTTTAATATGCTTCCATTGTGATGACTTCTAATTAAATTTCATGGTATTCAATTCCAGGTTCTTTGTTATAGCAATGTCAATAGTTACAGGGTACCTTGTTCTCTCCGTGCCCTTCTCCATAGTTTCCATTGCTCGACCTCTCGTTCCAGGCCCAAGACTTCTTTTGATTGTCTGCGACACAGTAAGTTCCCAATTTTATTTTTAATTTGAGATAATTACAAAAAAAACCTAAGGTTTGGGCTAATTATAAAAAAAAAAAATCCAAAGTTCTTTGAAAATTACAAAAAAAATCTTGAAATTTGATTTCGGTCTAAATTTTTCCCGGCAAAAAAAATTTCAAAAAAAACTCTAACATTTGAAAAAATATTACAGTTATTCCCTTAAATTTAAAAAAATACGAAAATGAAACCTGAAGGGATTGTTTATAATTTTTGAAACATGAAAAACACCTGTTCCGTTTTTTGTTGTAGTTGACGGTGACTTTGGCTACGTCGGCGGCGGCTTCCTCGGCGGCGATAGTATACCTAGCTCACAACGGGAACTCGGACGCGAATTGGCTGGCGATATGCCAGCAATTCAATGATTTCTGCCAGAGGATCAGCGGGGCGGTTGTGGCGGCGTTCGTCGCGGTGGCGCTGCTCATTTTCATGGTGGTGCTCTCCGCTCTCGGTCTTAGGAAACATTGACGAAGGGTTTAATGAGTTTCTGTTTGGGGTTTATTTGATTTTTCATTTTTATTTTTTCTTGTAAACAGATTGTTGATTTGGGTTTTATTGTTTTTTGTGTTTGGTGAAGTAATTATTGATTTTCTTAGGGGAAATTTGAAGGCAAAGCAAATGTAAATCAAATTTGTATATTTTCCATATTTGCAAAAAATTGCAATGGAGCCATTGTAATTTGTAATTACTGTTCACGTTTTCCATATATGTCAGTTTACTCTAAAATAAAAATTTCCTTTGCAAAAGATTTTGAAAAAAAAAACTTTAAAATAAAAATAAACAAATGAAATGTTTTTATATATGCATTATTCTATAATAAAAAGTGCACATATTATGAATCTGGAAAAAGGGTAATCTGTAGGTCAGCAGATATTTTTCTTGGGGATGTTTTATGAAACCGTCTCACGGATCTAGATCCGTGAGATTGAGCCCCGTAATGTCAAACCCGCTAACCCACCGAAAAAGCCCAAAATCAAACCCAAAAGCCAAAACCCTAATCATAAACCCAAGGCACAAAAATCAGCCCACTTTTTTATCTCTCTCTCTCTACCGCAAATCAACGGTCTCTCTCTCTCTCTCGGGAGTAGCCATCCCCACGCCACACAATCTCCATCGCCGATCTCACGAGCGGAGTGCTCTACCACAACACAAACTTTTCCACTATCTCTTGTCTCACGATTAATTTGTGAATCGGTATGCTTTCTACCATTACAAACCAAGAAGTCAAGGTAACACCAAAAAGAAGTTAAGTAGTAATCGTAAAGAGCATGACAATGAAGTCAACCATATCCTCGATTGTTTTAGTAATTGTTTGAATAGTTTTGTATTAAACTCGATATTATTGTTCTCGTAGTTTTTAAGTTGATATTTCGTAATTAGTGAATGAAATTTTTGGCCAAATTGCCTCGATACTTTGTTAATAAAAAGTGATACTTTAAACAAAAAAGTGATATCTTGTTAAGTAAAAAATGTGATACTTTTCACTTATTTGTCCCCATTACAAAAAATCATGTAATATTACCAAAAACTACCACAAGAGCCGTATGATACTTTGTTTGTAAAAAATGATCATGTAAGCACAAAAAATGATACTTTTAAGTAAATAAGTGATACTTCATTATGAAAGTATGTTAAAAGTGATACTCGATTTATGTGATATTTTTAACACGAAAGTGATACTTTTAACACAGAGAGTGATACTTTTCACATGAAAAGTGATAATGTTAACACAAAAAGTCACACTTTTAACATGAAAAGTGATACTTCTATATGAAAGTATTTCTCATAAATACGTGGAAAAAATGTTAAGTGATACTCGTTATATGATACTTTTAATACGACAATGCTACTTTTAACATGAAAAGTGATACTTCTATATGAAAATATTTCTCATAACACGTAAAAATATGTTAAAAGTGATACTTTCGGTTATGTGATACTTTTAACACGTAAAAATGATACTTTTAACACATAAAATGATACTTTTAACACGTAAAGTGATATTTTTCACATGAAAAGTGATACTTAATTTTATATGAAAGTATTTCTCATAACACATAAAATATGTTAAAATTGATATTCAGTTATAATTTTAGAGAGTTGAAATTGAGGAATCGCAACAAATCGGAGAAGAATTAGAGACAAATCGCGAAAAATTTCGGATGAAAATTCTCAATTTCAAACATATGAAACAGGGGAGAAAAAGTAGGGTTTAAGGAAAGAGAAAAAAAGGATTTTGTGGTCTTGGGGGTTTCAGCGGGTTTTGGGGCGGGTTTGGGGGGTTTCAGCGGGTTAATTAGTAAATGGGGCTCCGTCTCACGGATCTAGATTCGTGAGACGGTCTCACATAAGATTTTGTGATTGTTCTTAGGGGAAAATTGTAAAAAAAAAAATCTCTAGAAAAATGCATTGGGAGAATAACTCTTAATTATTTCACAAGTTCAATTTCCTTAAAAATCTAACAAATTACTTGCTGATTTTTTTTTATTTTGAAATTGTAAAGCATACATTTCCTTAAATGTGTCCATTCGCCATTTGGTTTGAATTCTACTATATATATTAGTGATTAGATGCTACTCAATTGGATATTATTTATAAAATCACTCAAACATGCATATGTCATAATTCGACACACGTTAAAATCACAAATACTTGTGTGGTACCCAATATGGTAACATTTCATTAGCCCTAATATATAGAGTCAAATTTTACTGGTATTGTTTTCCTTTTTAATTACTCCAATTGGAAACAATATATGACAATATAGTTGTTTATAGAAACTAGTATATCATTCGTGCGATGCACGAGTGTAATATTATAATAAAGTATTATATAATTTTGATACTAAAAATTGATATATTATAAGAATGGTAATGAAGGAAAACAACGGGTAGGGCAATTTGCTAAAGTATAGCAAATATGAAAGTAATTCGTGAAAATATGGTGAAAATCGAAGTTGTTGTTTTTATGCTCGGTGCGCCGATTATACGATTGGGGCACCTACTTTCGGGCCTTGATTTTTGATTTTTTTATTAAAATTCGTATGCATGGCGCACATTCATCAGGCGCTTAATTTTAAAATTATAAAAAAGCCTTTGGCGCACTTTGCACAGTGCGCCAACACGTAATCCCATATCACGGATTCTCGAGGATATCTTGAGGACTTGAGTTGATCATGCGAGCTGGGCGCACTACCGGTTCACCTGTGAGAACAATTTAAAAAAAAAAAAACGAAAAGCAAATCCCACCCTTTATAAATTACACCCACCTCACACAACACACTCACACACCTCGCCTTCTCTCCCCTCTCCTCCAACAAAGAAACACACAACACACACACTTACCCAAAGAAACACACACGACTATATTTTTCGCGCGGACAGTGGTTCCCACACCTGGTCAATTTGGGCTTCCGACATTTTGGGCGATTTGAGTTTCCAGCATTTTCAGCGATTTGGGCTTCCGGTATTTTTCGGCGATTTGCGTTAGGGCATTTTTCAAGTAAGTCTTAAATTATTATTTATTTTCTTGTATTTTATTTTTTGTCAGAAAATATTGTATGTAATTTCGTCATTATATTTATGAGTGTAAATTTTATTTACTTATTAAAATAATATACACATAATTTTTGTATGTAAATTACTTCCAATTTGAAATAAATTTTAATATTCGTATTATTTAATCGTATTATTGATAAGGGTCTTTTTATTCTTGTTTTATGTGTATATTTGAGTAGAATTCGAGTTATTTTATTGTTAGTTTTGTAAATTTTTGATTGTACATAGTTCATATTACTCCGAGGTGCTTTTATTGATGTAGATTGACCATTCGGGGCTAGTTTTGGTAAATTTCGGACCATGGATTCATGTCAAAACATGCCGGGAGTTTAAGGATGCAAAACGCTCCAAATCCCAAGCCAAACGCGCGTCATTTCGGGCATTTTTGGTCCAACACGGACAGGGGTGTTGGGCAACACGGCCGTGTTCACGGGAGCCAAAAACTCAAAACATTCGCACAAAACAGCCCCAACACGGCCTGGCCGTGTTGGGCGACACGCCATGTCGGGCAAAGCATGGCCAGGGTGTGTTCTGCGACATGGCCATGTCGGGACATCATTTTGCAATTTTTCTATGCAAAAAATTATGGAAAACTCACCAACCAAGCTTTTTGACCACTTTTGTACACCTTTAACACCCAATTTTGCTCCACCATGTCTCCATATTCCCTCAATCATCAATTGAGTACAAGAATTCACCAACCAACAATGAAAGTGGAGACAATTGTTTAGCAAAAGATGACACCATTAATGTATTATTATACAAAAATGGTGTCTATAAAAGCCAAGAGTTGAAGTTGGGAGGAGGATCATTCATAATTCATTCATGTATTCATATACTCATTCAATAGATTCATTGTATAAACATTTTAAGTAGAATTGAGATCAAGGGGTCTTGGAGGAGTAAGCTTGTAGCAACATTGGAGAAAAAGGCTTGGAGCAACATCATCAATCAAGAAAGAAGTCAATTGAAATTTTGAGAAAGATAAGTACACCATGTCTACAATATTTACATCTTCTTGTGTAATTTACTCTTTTGTCAAGATCATGAGTAGCTAAACTCCTAGTTTTTGAATGTAATGAACTCTATAATGGATTTGTGATTAAGGTGTGTATGTTTTTAATAAAATCTTCATGTTTTGTGCGATTCACTTATATTATGCTTTACTCATTCGAATTGGTATATTCGCAATATTGATTTGAAGTTTAATTTTCATCCAGGAAAATCAAGAGATTCATGGTGAAATGAACCTATATAAGTGAAAAGAGTTGCATGCAATCCTAGATATAGGGACGACATAAATCTTCCGGATTAGGGTCAAACCTAATATGAGAATTCACAAATCGTTATAATGCAATCTTGGGGGTTTTAACTAGAAAGAGATTTCAGTTAATCAACTTGAGATTAGGAGTTTTTCACCTTGAGAAAGGGTTTAACTTAAATCGGGAATTTCTACGGTCCACATAACATGAGATTTTATTAAAAGAGGTTAGTTTTTGCTTAAGGGTTCATGGTTGTATTTTTAACTTGTTAAATCACAAAAACATTGTAGAGGATTTACATTCAAACACATCTCTATCTCTTGATTTCTTATTTTACAAATCATTCTTCATTTTTTTTTTCTTTACATATTGTAGTTTATTAAATCAAACAAAAACTCTGAAAATTAATTAGATTAAATAACAAAAAGACGACAATTATTAGTACTTACAATCCTCGTGGGATCGACACTCGGTGACTAATAATCTATACTATAAAATGATAGGTGCACTTGCCTACGATTTTCTAGAGTAGCTTTTGAGCCATCAAGTTTTTGGCGCCGTTGTCGGGGATTGTAATATTAAGAGTGCTTTATTTTTGTTAATTTAATCATTTTTTTATTTTTTATTTTTTTATTTTACCATTATCTTTCTTTTTATCTATCTTTGTAAGTCTTGGTTTATACTTATCCTCTTTGTTTACCGCAGTGTATGCTTACTCGTCGCCGAATTTGGAAGCGCGACACCGCCGGTAGCAACACAGAGGAAAGTACTAACACGTACCACGAAGAGGATACTAACGAAAGTAAAGATTTCGTCATGACAGATGAACAAAGAACTATGTATGACTATGCCAAACCATCCATGGACGGCACGACGCCCTCTAGCATCGTAAAGCCCCATTTTTACCAATAATTTCAAATCAAACCAAATGTCATTCAAATGGTGCAACAATTCGCTCAATATGACGGCTACTACCGCATTTAAGATCCGAATAATTAAAATTTGCGATACATTCAAAATCAATGGGGTCTCTCGATGATGCCATCCGTTTACGCCTATTCCCATTTACTCTTCGGGATGGGCTAAGCAATGGCTAAATACTTTGCCAAAGGAACGATTACAACGTGGAACATCATGGCGAAAAGTTCCTTTTGAAATATTTTCCACGGGCCAAAATCGCACGATTGAGGAATGAAATCTCTTCATTCACTCAAGAAGATGACGAGACCTTGTACGACACTTGGGAGAGATTCAAAGAATTGTTGCGGAAATGCCCACATCATGGTCTTTCTATTTGGATGCAAGTCCAAACATTTTACAATGGGCTACTCGTTAACAAGGCAAATGATTGATGCGGCGCTACCGGGGAACTTTGAACAATAAAACACCGTTCGCCCAAGATCTCGATAGAGGGAATGGCCATGAATGGCTATCAATGGCAATCCGCACGAGGTAAACCTAACATAACAGTGGGTGTTTATAATGCAAATGCGGTGGTTACACTAGTTGCACAAGTCGAAGCTTTGACCCAAAAGGTCGATGATCTAGCGGCTCCTAAACCACCACCACCACATGTTTTATCGTGTGAAACTTGCGGAGGATTGCATAATCATCGACTGCCCACACACAATACCTCACGTTGAACAAAGCTAATTACGTTGGGAATCAAGGTAGAAATTACCCAAGTAATCCTTACGTAAACACACATAATCCTGGGTGGCAACAACATCCTAATTTCGGTTGGGAAACCAAGGCCAACCACGACCTAATCTCAATCCCGATCTACACACGTCTTATAACAAAGTTTATGCAATCAACAGATACCCGATTCCAGCGGTGGAAACATCCTTGAGAAATCAAGAGGCATCTATCCATAACTGGAAAATCAAATAGGCCGATTGCAAAGATGATTTCGAAAGGCCACAAGGTAGTTTCTTTGGGTAATCGAGCCAAACCGAGGGAGCACGTAAAGGCAATCACCATCGAGTTTTCCACATGAGCATGATTATGCCAATGCCGCCATGCGTAAATACGTGGAGGATGACATGCCCAAAGAAAAGCTCATAAAAAGGAGATTGCGAGAATCACAAGCCCAAGATCCCTTACCTGAGTCTAAGAAGAAGATAGAAGGGAGGACAAATTTGGTAAGTACCTTGATTCTTTCAAACAATTACATGCCAATATTCCATTTGTTGACCCTCCTTCAAAGCATGTTATAGATCTTAATGACATCATTCCTAGTGAAAATAAGCTTAATAAATTATCAAATGTGCGATTGAATGATAAATGTCCTTCCAATGAACTACCAAAAAATTTAATGATCCGGAAGCCTTATTATCCCTTGCACAATTGATGATTTACCTGTTGATAGGGCACTAATCGACTTGGGAGCTAGTATCAACGTGATATCTTATGAAACATTCAAGCATTCGGGATTAAGTGAACTTAAACCTATTAGGATGGACATTCAATTAGCCGATAAATCAATTAAACATCCTAGAGGTATTATTCATGATGTGTTAGTCAAGATTGATAAATTCGTGTTTCCAATCGATTTTGTTATTCTTGACATGCATGATAATATAGAAGTTCCCTTAATTCTAGGGCGTCCCTTTTGGCTTGCGCAAAATCTCTCATTGATGTGCATGATGGAAAACTTATTTTGAGAGTAGGGAGTGAACAAGTTATCTTTAAAATTCCTTTGAAAAATCCTATGGATGATACTTGTCTTCCTATAAACTTTATTGGGACAAATGATTTTTTTTCCGAAATGCCATCTAATAAACCAATGAAAGAATGCGGTGTTTAGTGTGTGAGAGTTTCCACAGAGAAATCCCTATTCGAGAATATCGTGCAGAAAAATGGAACTATGAAGGTAAATTGCTCGAAACTCAATTTGGGTGGATATGTTGATCAACGACATAAAAATTTTCTTAAGTTCAAGGCTCCGCCCGATTAAATCTTCACATATAGGTGAAAAGGTCCTACTATACGACGTTAAAGAAGCGCTACCCGGGAGGCAACCCGATGTTTGTGTGCAATTATTTTCAATTTTATTTTATTTTATTTTATTTTTTTCAAAATAATCACAAGTCCTTAGAGTCATTTTCAAATCATAAAAAAAATCTTGAGATTCTTCTTGGTTGTCCTAATTGGGAATATTTGAGATTTCACGGTATTCGAGTTGTGTGTTGCTTAACTTTGATTATGTATGAAGATGCCGTTGAAGGTCCCGTACCAAAACAACCCAATGATCGCCCAACACCGATTCCACTATTATAGTAAGGTCGTATTTTTCTTTTTCCACCTCTTTTATTTCAAAAGATAATTTCTTTGCTTTTTGAGTGTTTTGTGTGTGTTTGTCCATTTTTTCTTTCACATTGAGGACAATGTGAATCTTAAAAGTTGGAGGCGGGTACAATAACATTTTTCGGAATGCTTGTATGCTTGTTTGCGAGAGATGTGATTTTTTTAACAAATTGAATGTTTGCTACTCAATAACTTGGCCTAATTATACCTATATTAACTTGTTAATTTGTGTTTCCAATGTGAAGCAATTGATTGTTGAGAATAGATTGACGTGGATGCAGACTAAATTTTGATGAGATTTCCAACACCATAAATACTTGATGTGTTAAGGCATATACGACGATACCTAGCGCTACGAGCGTCCGAGAACTCATGGTTTGGTAGTGGTTAACTAGTTGTTAAACCAAGCTTGTAAAAAAAGAGAGAAAAATGAGGAAAAAAAGAGAAAATGAAGAAAAAAACGGATCAATCGAGGTTATACTCCTCTATTTATTGTTGCTTAGTAACTAGGAGCATTCATGAGCCCCATGTTTGTCTTTTACGTAAAACGGCGACACAAATATGAGTATGGGAAACCACCCTAGTGAGTGTTTGAACAAATTCAAAATATAAACCTAGTGGAAGCATGCCTCGAAAGGTCCCAAAAAAGGAAAATGTATACTCCTTGACTTCTCATTCCAATAAAGTTCAAGAAGCTTGGTTATATGACTAGTAGGCTAACTACAAAGATCTATTTAGTTCTTGTATTTTCATAGCATTATTGTAATTTTCTTAACAGTCGATCGCTTTGCAAAACTATGTTTTTACTGAATGGTTAATTCGGGTTGAGAAGGCTAAGAATTTGACTGCTTGTGTTCAATGTGTTCAGAAAAAAAAAAAAATCTTCTTTGTATGTTATGACTTATTGAATCCCTCTTTTTGATTTAATCTTTTGCTTGAGGACAAACAAAGTTCAAAGTTGGAGGTGATTTGATAAGGTTCTTTTTATGCATGTTTTATGTGTATATTTGAGTAGAATTCGAGTTATTTTATTGTCAGTTTTGTAAACTTTTTATTGTACATAGTTCATATTACTCCGAGGTGCTTTTATTGATGTCGATTGACCATTCGGGGCTAATTTTAGTGAATTTCGGACCATGGATTCATGTCAAAACATGCCGGAGAGTTTAAGGATGCAAAAACTCTCGAAATCCCAAGACAAACGTGTCATTTCGGGGCCTTTTTGGTCCAACACGAGCAGGGGGTGTTGAGCAACACGGCCGTGTTCCGCCGGGAGCCAAAAAACTCAAAAAATTCGCACAAAACAGCCCCCAACATGGCCTGGCCGTGTTGGGCGACACGGCCATGTCGACAGCATGGCCAGGGTGTGTTCTGCGACATGGCCCATGGGGGACATCCTTTTGCAATTTTTCTATGCAAAAATTATAGAAAACTCACCAACCAAGCTTTTTGACCACTTTTGTACACCTTTAACACCCACTTTTGCTCCACCATGTCTCCATATTCCCTCAATAATCAATTGAGTACAAGAATTCACCAATAAACAATGAAAGTGGAGACAATTGTTTAGCAAAAAGATGGCACCATTAATGTATTATTATACAAAAATGGTGTCTATAAAAGCCAAGAGTTGAAGTTGGGAGGAGGATCATTCATAATTCATTCATGTATTCATATACTCATTCAATAGATTCATTGTATAAACATTTTAAGTATAATTGAGATCAAGGGTCTTGGATGAGTAAGCTTGTAGCAACATTGGAGAAAAAGCTTGGAACAACATCATCAATCAAGAAAGAAGTCAATTGAGATTTTGAGAAAGATAAGTACACCATGTCTACAATATTTACATCTTCTTGTGTAATTTACTCTTTTGTCAAGATCATGAGTAGCTAAACTCCTAGTGTTTGAATGTAATAACTCTTGAATGGATTTGTGATTAAGGTGTGTATGTTTTTAATAAAATCTTCATGTTTTGTGTGATTCACTTATATTATGCTTTATTTATTCGAATTGGTATATGCGCAATATTGATTTGAAGTTTAATTTTCATCCGGGAAATCGAGAGATTCATGGTGAAATAGAACATATATAAGTGAAAAGAGTTGCACGCAATCCTAGATATAGACGACATAAATCTTCCGGATTAGAGTCAAACCTAATATGGGAATTCATAAATCGTTATAATGCAATCTTGGGGGTTTTAACTAGAAAGAGATTTCAGTTAATCAACTTGAGATTAGGAGTTTTTCACCTTAAGAAAGGGTTTAACTTAAATCGAATTTCTACAAATCCACATAACATGAGATTTTATTAAAAGAGGTTAGTTTTTGCTTAAGGGTTCATGGTTGTATTTTTAACTTGTTAAATCACAAAAACATTCTAGAGGGATTTACATTCAAACACATCTCTATCTCTTGATTTCTTATTTTACAAATCGTTTCTTCATTTTTTTTTTCTTTACATATTGTAGTTTATTAAATCAAACAAAAACTCTAAAAATTAATTAGATTAAATAACAAAAAGACGATAATAAAATAAACATGTTATACTTTCCCAATTTCTAATGATACGAGAATTAAATAAATATTACCTGGTTGGACGGAACGCGATGGAGAGGGATAGTCGTTTCATTTTTTCTATATGTATATATATATATATTGTTTTTTTTTAAATAAACAAAATATTGCAAGTCTAGGAAGGTAGACTCGCTCCGATACCATGTTGTAACGCCCACTTTTGAAGTGCATTTATAGCGTTACTAATTTTAAAGAAAATACGTATATTTGTTTTTTTATAAATAGATAAATGAAAAGTTTAGCGGAAGGCGATAATAAAAATACTTTTAAGTCTTACGAAATAAATATAGGGTATAAATTAAAAACCCAATCAAACACTTTGAATAAATGAAAAGAAATAGTACATCACAATTGTTCGAAATTTAAAACGAGTTCATAGTTCTTGAAATTAGAATAATTGAAAATCAAATCTTGTTTTTTTTTTTTTTTTGAAATTGAAATAAGTGAAAATGAAATCTTCGGCTATTTCACCACGTCGCGTGTCCGTCCACATAATCTAAAAAGAGTTTGAATTTAGGGTGAGTAATCACATACTCGTAAAGGGATAAAGATTGTCCAAGCTAAATACGAAAAGTGCACAATTACATAAATTAACACATAACCTTTCCCATTGGCATATTTCGAATAACACATAACCTTTCCGTTGGCATAAGCCGATAGCACATAACCTTTCCCGTAGAGCACGAATGCCATATTTTCCTTTCTCGTGGCACGTGGCCAAAAATTTCCTTTTCCGTGGCACTAATGCCATATTTTCCTTTCTCGCGGGCACGAGGCCAAAAATTTTCCTTTCCGTGAGGCACGAATGCCATATTTTCCTTTCCCGTGGTACGAATGTCATAAAATGTGATAAGAATCCCTACCTCAATCAGCAAAATAAAGTAGATGCACAAATAGCTCGAAAGTAGAAGTCCTAATTGTACGGTTCTTCGTCGCCTACAATATAAATTTAACATGATTTAGGCCTGGAGATTAAGTAGTAACTTCTAATTAAAATAATTATATTTATAAAATAGTCTAGGGCTTTTTAATATGTAAAAGTTAACTAAAAATATAATTAGTTTGGGACTAATTGAAAGAAATTAAAGTCAATATGAGATTTTGGACTAAATTAAAAAAAGTTTGGGGTAAATTTAAAATTCTGAAAATATAAATAAAAATCTGGACTAAAATGGAACTTGTTTGGGATTAAATTGAAAAAATTTCAGAAACATTGATTTGAGAATAGGACTTAATCGAAAGTTAAGTGGGTTAGACTGAAAATTTCAAAATTTCAAAAGCCCCCAACTCTCTATCAAATTTCCAAAGTCAAGCCCACACTCAAGCCCCTCATTCTCATCTTACACTCAAGCACACACCTACACACACAAATCTCTACACACACACAACCTCACACACGGTCACACACATTTCACACACACACACATTAACACCACACATCTCTGTAACTCACAAACACACATACCCACACACAACTCACGTACACTGACACACACACATAACTCAATACTCACTCACACACTGACACACATACATATCACTCAATAATTCACACACGCGTTCACATCACTAAAATGCAATTACCCACCTAAAAGCTTAAACATTAATTATTAATTAAATTTAAATATATTTCTAATTTTAAATAGTTTATCATCATATTGTTTTAATTTTTTTTAAACAGTTAAAAATTTCAAAAATTCAAACAAGATACCACCTAATCAACATTTAAATTTCTAGCACATATATATAATATTGTTGCATGAGGATATTGTTAAATACATATATATATATATATATATGATATATATATATGAAAATCTACTAATACACGAAAATAAATCATTTGAATATAATAGGCTAAATTACTATCACATATTCATATATAAGTTTCAATATGTTGTTTGAAAAATATATATATATATATAATAATTATTTATTCCACTATGTGATCCTTGACATGTTCTCATGTATAATCTCATGTTCTATGGTAAATAAATTTATCACAAATTAATTTATTTCTTCTTTATTATTAGACAACATGTCTATCAATCATTTCCAATTACACATTCAAACTTGTATATCTAGTAAAAAAAAATATTTATAGAAAAGAAAACTTACTGGTGTGTATCTATATATATTGAATGGATCAAGCCTCCTAAAACCCCTCGCTAATTCCTTTCCATTCCGTGTAGGCTCACGTAAGCAAATTTTTAGAGTATGAAGGTATGATGTTTTTTTTTAAAAAAATTAAGAAGAATGAAAGAACAAGAGTTGTTTGTTTTGAAGAATGGAAGTATACGTATGTTTTTGAGATGAATGAAAGTTTGATTAAAACATGGGTTAGTGGCATGAGTTGGCTAAAGTGGATGATAATGACACATGAAAAAAAAAGAAAATGATTAATGCAAATGGAGTGATGGCACTAATGATACCTCCCACTAATGGTTGTTGAAATAAAATACATATATATTAAAAATATTAATTTTTTTTAATAAAAATAAAATAAAATAAAAATTACAAGAAAAAATATGGGTGTTACACGCAACACACGGACGACCACTATGCGCCCGCAGACACCTCACACACATGCGGCAGTCCATCTCGGATATGTCTTTGAGCCATCTGCATATGTGCCAGGTCCATCTAGATATGCTGGAGGTCCATCTGGATATGCGGCACGTCCCTCCACTTCGCATCACACACCATATATGCCACAACCTGTGAATTATGATCAGTTTATACCACCCCAGTTCACATCATTTACTGATCTGCTCAACACGGATGTGGGAATGGGAGATCCATCTGCATATGCGCGTCCAAGTTTTCAGCATTCGCCTGTATACCATTCCCTAGTGGGTTTCAGGGGAGTTATATGAACATGGATCAGAACCCGTCTACATCCGACCAACATGGTATTGATAATGATGAATACGGTCTTAGGCGGAGCCAACGAGAGAGACATCCTCTGAGATGTGGCACTGGTGGTCATAGATATTAGGATTAGCATTAATTAAAATTATGTATTTAATATTTAATTTTGTTAACACATATTAAAACAATTTATTCCATTTTGCCTAACAATTTATTCAAAAGTCTTTTATTACTCAAACCTATGGGCACAAACCTATTATGCATTCATTAAACCCTAACAATGTGTGTATCAATCAATTATTTCAATTATTATAATCATTTTGTAATAAAATTACAATTATTACTTAATCATTATTTGTAAACGATTTTGTAAAATTTTAAATTTTTTTACTTAAAAGCTACAAGGCGCATGCTTAAGTCTGCGCCGGTTAAATTTTGTTTAAAAAAACTTTTAATCTGGCGCACATGGTTGAAGCGCCACCAATTGAGGTGGCGAACAACCCATGTGCACCACCGAACAAATACACAACGCCCTTGATTTTCACCATACTTGCACAAACTCATACCATTTTTGACATATTTTGGCAATTTGCCCCAACGGGTATCTCAAGGCACATCCGACCATGTCCATTAAACTAGGAATTGTTGTGAATTGATACGTTTTGATTTCGGACAAAATAATTTAAGATGTATTAAATTATTATTATTATTATTATTATTATTATTATTATTATTCTAATATATTTTCACAAATTATTATGTTAAATATCTAATAGTAAATTAAAATTTAGGAAAATTTTAAAAAACAAATTTTAAACAAATTGATTATTTATTTCAAGCAAATTTATACACCTAATTGAAAATAATTGTTGAGTTGTCTAAAACTTTAAAATTATATGTTTACTTAACAATTTTTGACAACTAACTTAAATTAGATCAATGGGACATAGTTGAAATTTATACCAACGAATTACTATATACGTTAATTTAACAAACAAAATCGAGTATTATTTGATTTCTTGATAACAATATCATTCTACTCAAATCATGATTATTTGAGAAAATATCTTATAACATAAGAGACTAATGTTTGATAATAACAAATAAATATAACATAAGTATATAATAGAACGAATAAATAGCATTTCTTTTATGTAATAAGTATTTATTTGTTATATACTCGGAAAAGTATGAACAATATAATATTTAAAATATATATAGATATAATTTGAATATTTTTACAATTATATATATATACATGATTTGGATCCAGTGAGTCCACATAACTTATGTGAGTACGTGAGACCAAATCTAAAGCGTTGATTTAATTTTTAAACGATCTAGATTAAACAGTTTTTATTATTTTTTAATAGTCAATGTATTTGAAAAAGGACTTTTTGGTAAATTCAACTTATATCAGTTATTAGGGGGAAGTTATTATTGGTAGTGGTTTTTCACATTGCTACAATTAAGGGAACGTTTTTTCACAAGATTATCTTCCATATATTTTCTTTTGGGTAATTGAAAAGTCTCAAACTCCATAGTAAAAACAAATTCATCTCCTCGGTCTAAACTGCATCTCCATCTCCAATGAAGAAAGAAGAATCATCTCCATCGTCACGTGAAAAACCATCTCCATCTCATCTGAAAAACCCATTTCCATCTCCATCTCCTCTGAAAAACCCATCTACATCTACACAGAAGAAACTACATCCCCACAGATATCGTGAAAAACCACACAAGAAGAGAAAAACCCCTGTGAAAAAACCCCATTTCTGTGAAAAACCCCAAACTCGATAGGGGGTTTTCGAGGCGGTGATAATTTCCGAACGGTATCACGTTTGTTCTTCGAGGCAGTGTAAAATATTGTGTTTTTGGGTAAGTTAATATGTTGATAAAATTATCTATTTGTTAGTCAGTGTAAAATATTGTGTTTTGGGTTTTAATATTTGTACAACACAATGAAAATTTTGGGAAATGGAGTTTAAATTGATCATGTTTTTGTTCAAGTATGTGCAAATGCTTTGGATCTGTTGTGGTTTTTTTTTTTACTGATTTTACTAGTTGAAAAAACAAAGTTTGGCAGACAGGGTGTAATCAGGAGCACCATGTTTTTTCATAGTCTAGGAGATTGCTTAATGAGGGTTTAAACCGCTTATTGTTGTTGATAATTATGCTTATATATGTTTGTCCTATGCTTATATATGTTTTATATTATGCTCTCAAACATGGGGGTAATTAGTATTGTCATGTTTTTCCTAAGTCTGGGGGATTGCTTATTGATGTTATCGGTTGCTTATTGTTGTAAACAATTTTGCTTATGTATGTTTTCTATTATGCTTACGTATGTGTTATATTATGCTTATGCTTGGTTGTTGTTATTAGGGGTGTGCACAGTTCGGTTAATCGTCGAACCGAACCGAAACCGAAAATCGGTTGAACCGAAACCGAACTAAGATTTTCGGTTCGGTTTTTCGGTTTTCATATTTTTAGAATTTCGGTTTTCGGTTCGGTTCGGTTTTGGGAGGCCGGTTAACCGAACCGAACCGAAAAACCGAAATGTTTTTAGTTTTTTTAATATATATATCATAAGTTGCTAATAGGAATAGCAACTCTCATAAAACAAAGCAAATTTTGCTTCTTAAAAATCGACAATTTGAACCAATAACACAAAAAGCACTTTTTTGGTGAAGAAAATCACTTTTCTAAAACACTTAACCTCGTCTCTCTCAATCCATCACGTTCGTCGTTCGTTCTCTGCTCTCTCGCTCTCTCTCGGATCCGAAAGAAGTGAAAAAAGAAAACACTCAAACTCGGTCTCTCTCGCTCGATTGTAATAGGTGGTTCATGCATTTTGTAAGGTTTTTTTAGGTAATGGTTTTTTTAATGATGTATTGGACTATTGATTTTTTTAGGTAATGGTTTTTTAGGTAATGATTAGAATGTGAATACTTTTTTTTTCTAAATATTTCGGTTGGTTCGGTTTATAACCAGGAAAACCGATATTTTGTTCGTTTTTAACCGAACCGAAATTAATAAATACGGTTCGGTTTCGGTTTGTGATTTTGACCAACCGAAATTCCGGTTAACCGAAATTTCGGTTCGGTTCGGTTCGGTTTGGCCAAACGAACACCCTAGTTGTTATACTTATAAATGATTGCAAGCAAAATTCAATTATTTCGTAAGCAGAATTCAATTGCCTTGTAAGCAAAATTCAATTGCTTTGTAAGCAATTATTTTCATGGTTTTTAGATATTGTAAGCATAATTCAATTATTTTGTAAGCAGACTTCAATCGCTTTGTAAGCAATATTCAATTGCTTTGTAAGTAATTATTTTCATGGTTTTTGATACTGCAAGCATAACTCAATGATTTTGTAAGCACCATAACATTCTTTCACAAGAATTCCTTTACACACAAATAAGCAATTGAACATATGTGACTGCAGTAACTAAATTTGCACGAATGTTGAATTATTTACTCGAAAAGCATTACGACAATCACAAATAAGCATAGTACATATCAGTAATAAGCATGACCATAATTTTTGTAGAATTGTATTTCGTTGTCGATATTATCAAAATTCATTCCTTCTTTTGGAGTCATATTTTCGTCACATTCCGGTATCCAGTTCGGAGATGAATCCAATGTTATTTCAATACGATGCTGCGGCACATGTGCAATCCCAACTGATTCAAGCAAAATAAATAATTAAGCAACATTTATCATATACATAAGCATACAATTATGCACATGTAAGTACAATTCTAGCCATAACTAAGCAAAGTACTGGGTTAGAAAAAATAGGGACGTAATAAAAAAATTTCAATACATACAATCTAGATACAATGAAAAAATAATGATTGAATAAATGGAGAGACCATATAATATCAGTTTATGTATATTTGTTTTGTTATCAAACAATGCTCAATTAATCTGAGAGTTTAAAACACAGAACAAACATAAGCAACATTTTGCATACGTGCAAGCAAGTATTTAAGCACATATAAGCAATATTTCGATCATAGCATGCATGTATTTTTTAAAGAAAAAAACGGGGATGAAGAAATAAATTTTCTGCATAACATGATTGGTTTCACATATTCGCAAGTAAGTTCATAATTTTAAAGCATATTCATAGGCATAGATAAGCAACATTATAGACATGCATAAGCAACTTTCTGGGTAAACATAAAAAAAACATGGAATGATGAATCGAAATGATTGTTTTAAAAAATGCGAATCAAAATTTAATTGTATTGAGTAAAAATGAACAATATAAACAATGAAAGACGAGACAAATGGTTACCTTATTATTCATTAGTGTTGAAGCATTCTTCATAGTGGTCATCTATTTTTATTTTTTTGCTTGCTTCAAGTCTCGAAATTTCGATCTGCGCACGGTGATAGTAGAATTTCGTTGGACAGACTCGATGGAGAGGATGATTGTGGCTGGGACGATTTTTGGATAACAGATTTGGTGGATTGTGATTGCAAAGTAGATGGTAACTCATCCTATTTTCATGGGATTTTCTAGATTTAGCTAACACCCTATTTTTATGTGGTGATTTGCCCCCATTTTGACTTTATCACATATTTAATCAACATTAATCAGATTTAATCACAACCATTGAAATTAATAGATTTGTGGCTTGGATTTGGTCCTATGTACTCATATAACAGGGGGGTCCTATATAACCCCCCTATATATACATATACCTAGCATTTCAATATTTCAAATACTTCATACAATATTTATACATTAGATTATTTTATCATATATAAAATCCTAGATACGAAAAATTATACATATATAGAATTTTCATATTTTCGTCATGTAATATCTATGGTGGATTATTTTCTCAAATATAATACATAGATACGTACATTTTATATATACATCTAAAACTTATATATTTATTAACGTTTTTGTAAGATAATTTTTTATTTTCAATGTTGTTGTCCAAATTTGTAATTGTTCGTGAAAATATTACCGCAAGTGTACGGTGTCAAGTTTTAATATAGTGATAAAAATTGGGTTGTCGTATCCACATAGAATGATAATTAAATAAGCACTAAGAACTGTAATTGAAATGACTTAATTTTATCTAGACAATCGAATAATGAGTTTGGGTGTTTTTAAAAAATAGTAAATAGCAAAAATACAATTTAAACCAAAGTTTGGTCGATTTATTGGCTTGAACAATTTAAATATGCAATAATAAATAAATTTTAGAGGAATGATTCACTTAATCTTATCTTATATTCATCAACTTAATTGGCCAATTATTCCGTAGTAATTTATAAATCATGAATTCCCAAAAATAATAATTATATATCTCGATTAGTAATTAATTATAAAGATCTAAATTTAAATTTCAATATCTCTATAAAAAATCACAAAAATAGATTTTATAAAGATTAGTGAATTCATAAGCAAGATTTCAGAGAATTCATAAATTTTTCAATTATATGAAATTCAAAGTTATACTATTTTTAGGTCAGTTATACAATTTATTCTCTCGAATTATAATTGTATAAACCAAATAATCCGAATTATTGATCAAGTAATTTAGAAGTAATTAAAACAAACAGTATAAATAAATTAACTACTGAAACATGATAAATAAAAGAATCAAATATAAGATTCGATTAAGTTACATCATCCTCTAGAAAATGGAAATTTAGCTCATGATGATATCCATAAAATTAAACAACAAATAATCAAACATGTTCTACAGTTTACAATCAAGAATTAAAAGAGAGGGTAAAAAAAAACTTGTATGTATCCCGTTGGAAGATTTCTCAAGATTCCAGTGGTAAGCTCCTGCTTCATGCTACTCATTCCTATCAAATGCTAAGCAAATATTCAGAACCGTACAAATGGTAGAAACTAAGAACTATAAACTGAAGGAAAGAAAGTGATGATAACTTTAATTATGTGATGAGAGGTGTATTTTCAATCGTCTGAACTGAAGGCTATTTATAGCAGATGATTTCATTCATCTAGTAGGTATTTGCTGTCAACCAGATGTGTCTGTTTACTGTCCATTATCAAATGTCTTCCACATATTTTCCTTTTGATGTGTAGATTGTTGTCTTCTGCTTCTTTTTTGGTTGATAATGCTTCTCGCTCTCTCGCTCGTTTAATTAATCCGTTCGTGGTTTTTCGCCGTGTAAAGTCGAATTATTGTTGAAAGCTGTTTTGTAGGTACCGTGGTAGGCGTTGAATGTATCGCGGTCAAAAGCAGTGAAATCGGATCAAAACGTGGCACAAACGAATTGCACCGCGATACACATTTTTGTTTTTTAAAAAAATTCTTTTTCTTTTCTTTTCTTTTCTTTTCTTTTCCGTTCTTTCACCGACATGATTCATTTTTCATCGTCTTCCGCCCGTTTTTTGATTTCTTAGTACCTTGATACCTATTACAACTCAATGTACAATTTCAACAATAATCTGGACTCAATATTCTTAAAAACAATACAATTTTTAAGTCTTAGGCTACCTATTTTGTTGGTAATATTCCAACTTAACCAATAATTGTATTTCATGATCAACTTTTGGATTATTTATTATTTTACAAATTTTGTTGTGTATTGTTCGGATTTTTTTAGAAAAATTACGATCGGATAGTTTGTGTTTTCCATATTTTTTATAAGATAAAGTGCGATGAATATATAATTGTCCAGCAAAATTTCTTTTTTGGTAAGACAATAAATAAAATAAGTATTGCTTTTGTTAGTAGAAACGTTAAATTGTTAAGTTATGATTCACAATATACCGAAAAGCTTACCAATTATAAAGATATAAGCATTCATATCACTTTTTTATACAATGATCTTCATTATTTTTGGATATGACAATATAAAATTATTTATTTAAATTAGGAAAATATGAATTATGTAAAAATCTTATTTACTGAAACTGTTTTTTTAAATTAATAAAGTATAAAAGTTGTTGCCAAATTAATTTTATATTAATAACCATAACTTACAAAATTATATTGATGCCGAAAACCCGATTTCTTGAAAATAAGATATTACAATAGTCAAAATACATGAATATACAAATTGTTCAATAGCCCAAATGCATAATTTTTAAAACTCACAAGAAGTAAAAGTTTGAGTAAATATATTTTTTATTAAATTATTTTTTATTTTATATATGCAATATCGTTGCCAAATTGATGATCATTAAAAAATAATTAATTTGATATATTATACTTAAAAAACTAATAAAAAAATAAAAAAAATATTAAATTTTAAAAAGAAAAATAAAAAGACAAATATAATAATTAATGCAGTACACATACATATTTTAAAAACTAATTAATTTAATACATAGATTTGGAAACCATAAAATTATAAATATATTTTACCTTTTCTTTTTCCAGACTTTCATTACTTTTTATTAGGGCTGTAAACGATCAGAGCCGAGCCGAGCTTTAACTTGTTTGTCATATGTTCGTTTAATTTTATACATGTTCAAGCTTGGTTTGAGCTTGATTCACATTTTAAAAAACTTGTTCGCGTTTGGCTTGATAATTTTTTTTTTAATGCTTGAATGTGTTTGTGAACATATTCGTGAACGTGTTCGTTTCGAGTTTGTATTTATTATGTTCGCGAACGATTAATAATTTTGTTCGTGAACTATAAATAAACAAAAAAATATTGTCAAAGAATAAACACACATAAACTGACCAAACAAGTGAAAAGCCTACCAAACTAGATTAGAACTAGTTGAAAAAAATATTCCAAAAGTAAATATGGATAAATAGTATTGCTACTCATTACAAGGCTAGATTATATCAAGAAATCATTGTTTTCCAACATATATAGAAAAATTTTAAATTACAATTACAAAAGAAAACCGAAAAACTTTCAATATGATGTAATCACATAAACCATTGACCAAATCTGAGAAAACACACAAACAAAGCTTAGTCATGTTATTTAAAAATATAAGTTGTGGAGTGCACATGATAAAGTTTTTCATGATAGATGTTTTTCTTTTTCTATAATACCCAATAAACTACAAGATAATTGTTTGTTGTTGTGTCCATCATCAATCAATTTGCTTTCCAGCCCTGTAGCTTCAAATATACCACCAATTTTAGGGTCTTTAAGTCTTTTTAATTTTATTCAAACAAAATTTTTTTAATTCTTTTTTTCAAATAATCGAGCTATTAGTCGAGCCCTTAACGAGTTAAGTTTGTGCAAATTTAGTCTTGAAGGCTATTTCAATATTTTATTTATATCCAAAATGCCTTTGGAAGCTAAAATACTCAATATATCCAAAGATCAAGTAGAAAATGACATGAGAGACTATTATATACTTATGAGTCAAAATTTATCTATCATTTATTCTATAGACTGCCTAATGAGAGAAATTTAGAATTATGAATTCGAATTAAAATTCGAGATACAAGTTCTACATGTATTATTTCCTAATTATGAAAGTACCAAAACACTTACAAATTTGGCAAAATTTGATTATTTTGACTAAGATGACCGGATGTACCACAACTAAAAAGATACTAAAATTGTCAGATTCTAATGATTAAAATGGTTATTTTTGTTAGAAAAAAATTATCATAGGACCAAAATTGTAACTTCAAATATTATATGACTAATATTACAACACCATATAAATACATGACCAATTTTGCAATTTTCTCATTAAAGTTTTTTATGTTTCTCCCTGTTCTTGATTAGGAGGACCCTAAAACCACATATATATCCAAAGAGAGACACACCGTTTCCACAGAGTGATCAAACCATGGCGGCCCTTAGAAAACTATCAAATAGCATCATGTTTTCTGCTCATCTCTCAAAACCCAACTCTGGTTTCCTTACATCGTCTTCACTAATTCCGGCACTTTTCATTTCCTGTAGAGGCGTAGCGTCCAAGCTCTTCGTCGGAGGTAGTCAGGTAGGTACCTCAGAACTGTCACGAAACTTGAGAAAATTGGATTTCCATTTAATTTATTTTTTGTCTAAAATTTCCAGGAATAATTTTGCTTAGTAATTTACTATTATATACCCACTTTTCTTTTTCGTACATTTTTTTTTGGGTCTGGGGTTTATGATGGTTTATGCTAGTTCTGCTTATTTACGTGGGTGTTTGTATATGATTGTGGAATTACGAAATACAGTTCACTGGTATGATGATTGTTACATTTTTAAGGTTTTTTGTGAAGCAGTGTGACTGTTAAGTTGCTTTCCTTTTTCTGTTTAATCGCCTCTCAAGTGATGATGACCAGCGAGCCCTGACTGTGAGCGGTAATGTGGACTGACTGAGGTACATTCATTTCCTATAAGAGGGTCATATTTACCAATTCATCTGCAAAATTAAAGCAATTTTAGGAAAATGTTGGGTGGTTCGACACTAGCTATTCGAAATACCCTTCCTCTATGTTCTTTTGAAAGGGCTGTGGATTTTGCACGGAGCTTAGATTAAATACCTCTATTGTCAAAGCTCGCGTGTGATAAAAAAAAAAAGGTTTTCAGAACTAATTATGTTTAAGAAATATTGCAAAGAGAGAATTAACTTGTGGGTTATTGTAAGAATGATATAAACTATCAATCTATGTTAGTAGGGGGTAGAGATATGAATATTATAAACTCGTGTTGAGGTATAAAAATGTATGTCTTATTATAAGGGTACATACAAAATTGAGTCAAGTTGAATATCAAGTAGTATTTAGTGATTGAGCTTGAGTTCAAGTGAAATACATCTAACTCGAGCTTGAGTTCAAACCTATCGAGTTCTTAACGAGAAAGTGAAATCTGGCTGAAATTTGGGTTTCGTCAGTGGCAGACTCGTGGTTTTTCCAAAGAGCAACTTTATATCCATACCCATCTCATCACTAGCAATTAATTTTCATATGTATAGGACTCAACCACCTGATCTGGCATTTTGAAGTGTCATTGGCTCCATGAGAAAACTGCCTAACACAATTTAAATTTGGGTATTTGTTAATGATATTGAGAAATCCATATGAATTAGAAATTCTTGCTGATTATAATTCTGAAAAGTTACCTCTTTTCAAGGAATAGATGAACGGCTCTACTGTGCGCAGTCGGGTTTTCCATTGCTTGCTCTACTTATATGGGCATCCTAATTTCTTTCCCCTTCATATCAACTGTAGTGGTAAATAGCAGGGAACAATTAGAGTTTGCATTATTAATATTTCGACTCTTAGAGTTGTGTTGGAGAGTGATGATTGGTGAGAACCATGACATGATATTGGGAGTCAGCTACAGCCCAAATATGAGGTAGTTTGAAAAGAAGGTTATAGATGTATTAAATCAAATTTTTGATATATAATTTAGTGATAGCATTTCTACATTTATATAAAACTACGAGATAAAAACATAAAATTAAATTAAAGCTCACATATCCAATGATTACAAATTGGTTGTTTTGGGATTCAAATTCGAATACTATTTGAGTCAACTTGAAAATGTGAGCAGTCTCGATTCGATTGCAATCCTATCAATCCCTTCCCGCCCATGCCCAAGAGGTGAGATTCCAAAACTTTGTTTACCCATATGTAGATCCAACTACACTTAAGGACCTCAACAAGATTCTGTAATTAACTATGTATTTCGTTTTAGCCCCAACTATCACTTCTTAACCACAAGATATCACAATTTCAGGGCATTCATGAAAGCTGAACCAAAATGTTTATAATTCTTGAATCATTCAGGTCTCTCACTCAGATACAGTCAAAATATTCCACCTCCACAATTACCATAACAGAAATGTGTTTGTATATATATAAAATAAGGGTAGGACTATATCTAGGTACTTATTTAATCTATCTTTTTATCTAGTTATGAAGTAATTTGCTTGCCTGAAGTAAAGCATTTAAATTGTTTCCAATATACAAACTTTGACAGCCATTTGTTCTTTCTTTCTTTTCCCTGAATAATGCTGTTGACTGTTGTGTTCGTTCCGTTCTATCACTGAGGCAGGTTGGCTAACTTAAGCTCGATTTGTATTTTGTAATTTATGTTTTTTTTGAAAGGATATTTTGTAATTTATGTTAATTCTATTTACGTGTATAGTTTACCATATTTTCTTTTTTCTCTATATGGCAATCCTATTATAATTTTTCTCAAATTTCAACCGTGCTCCTGAATTATAAGCTTGCCGCCTCCTTGTTTTGCAATTGGAATTGGAGATATTACAACTTTTTAATGCTTTGCCCACCGCAAACAAAATATTACTAGATAGCGGTCGGTTTACTCTTTAAACTTAAAGTTTATCTTTACCTTTCCATGAAAAATGGAACTTTTGCAGGACTTTCATTTTACACCAACGAACAGGGATTGTCTGAGGCATTTTCTCAATACGGTCAAGTTATTGAAGGTGTATTATCAGTCATCACTAGTTTAGCCTCTTTTCATTTGCGAGTCAATTTGAAACACACTTGAGTTTTATTATATTCAATTTGGCAGCTACAATTGTGATGGATAGAGTATCAGATCGATCAAAGGGTTTTGGATTTGTCACTTATGCATCTGAAGATGAAGCTGAGAAAGCGATTGCAGAAATGAATGGAAAGGTGTGTGCGCCTTTTTTTTTTCCTTTTTCTTTTCCGTTTTTTCAACTAAATTTTAACACAAGTTGTGCTTGCTGCAGCCACTCAATGGGCGTGTTGTTTTTGTGGACTATGCAAAACCTAGATCGAGGTCAAGTAGTGGCATTCCGATAGCTAGAGGACCCCCTGAACCAGTACCGCAAAATTGATTTCTTGATAACTTCTTATGGGTAAGCTAAAATCAGAGAATGTGTTGCAATACGATTACGAAGCAGACACCATGTATATGTGACTAAACCGATGCGTACAGTCATGAAAACTTGTATGTTTTTTAGGGATGATTATAAAAACTACCCGAGGTTTGGGTTAGTTACAAAAAAACTCAGATTTTTTTTGAAATTACAAAAAAACCCATGAGGTTTGATTATGTGAATCTGTATTACACTTTACCCTTCATAAGAAAAAATATTTTAAACACCCTCCAAATATTTATCAAACCTCAATGGGTTTTTGTAATTTTCAAACATCTATTGAGTTTTCTTGTAATCCAAACCTTAAGGGTAGTTTTTGTAACTGTCCCCTTTTCTTTAACATCAAACGAATGTTCAAAACAGTATCTATAGATGGAAAACAATCTACGAATACAAGTATACAACCAACGTTGGTTACTGAGAGTAACTTTTTTTAGCTTTCTGACTGTAAACTTAGTATTTATTTGTTTAAATCTAGAGTACAGCAGGATCGATTACACTATTATTTATTTAATTCCCTAATTTTGTTTTAGTTTTTGCAGTGACTTTATTTACTAAATAGTACTACTACAGATCTTGGGATGTAGTTTTTGAAATTATAAATTTTAAGTATTTGTTTATGCTTTGCTAACGAGAAGGTTTGACTTAACAGGTTTAAATGCTGCCAAAAATAAGCAAATATGGTAAAGATATTAAAATTCACAATTGTTTTACCTTGTAATATTTGCCTTGTTTTCTCATTCTAATTTTATCTATATATCTATATAAAGAGTGTCACGCCCCAATTTACATACCCAATAAAATAGAATAGTATCCAACAGGTTACAACCCAAATATCCTGACTTAGGCTCGACAAGAGCTATTATCTGAGTACAAATAAAATAAAAAACCAATAAATACAGCGGAAGCTCATATCTCATGACATACCATTATTCTAGAGTTGTAACTTACCTAACTATTATAAGATAATATGGTTATTTAGTTCAAGCCCTGACAGATAAGCCCTTCAAGACTTCGAGCATAAACTACCATGTAGAGTCAACTCGAGCTAGAAGTGCGGTGTCGATCTCGTCAATCTTAACCTTCGATTTGAATTTTTTTATAAAAATCGTGGGGTGAGCTAAACGAGCTCAATGGGTTGGGGTAGAGGAATGCAATATTTGTTTAATGAAATATGAAGTGTTTCTTTGAGAAAAGCATTTAGTGTATCTAAAAGTATTTATGTATGCATGATAATGATGCACACAAGAATTATTTGTCGTAATGATCAAGAATATATTGCAATTGAATATTGAGATATTAATGTTTAATTCATCGGTGATGCAATGCACATTGGACAACGATTAGTCAAGTACAATAAATATTTTACTTTTCAAACGGTCAATAGATATCCCAATTTTTAAAACAAATAGTGGATATCTCATTTTAAAAACAAAGTATAGACAGAGTTAATCAATTAGTTCGTCAACTCGGAAATAATAAACATAGGATCGTGTTGATCGGACCGCCCTGCATTCGTTCTCCTTGTTGCTTCCAACAATATTTGGCCAAGTCCTATCACCTTATCCCTCCTACTAGGCTCAACGTCTCTTTGGCCGGGCTTTTGCCCGAGAGATCGTCATATTCATGAATATCCGATTCTACGACCCAGTTTCGCGTCTCCGCCCGACCGAAAATGGGATTAGGTATATGGGTAGTCAAACAAGGACCACAGCACAACTCATTCGATCCATTGTCCACCCTACCCACACCTCAATAGACTCAACAAATCAATATTTTTGTCAAATGACATTTATTTGCCCAAAGGCCAAGTCAAGCAGTTGCCAAAGTTATAATGCAAGCGAAAATATAAATTCATACAATGATTGATGCAATTTATGTTTTCTAAACAAACTAAATTACCTTGCAAGAAAAGAAATGAAACAACCATAGAACAATCTATTATTGTGAAATGCATGAAAATGATTATCGTGACATGATGCAATTGCTCAATGTCGTGAAGTTCGTGAAATGGCTAATGTCGTGAAATTTATGAAATTTCAAGCAAACTTAATTTTTCTTTAGAAAGATGATAATTTGCCCACCTCTAACTCAAATGTCACCTTAATGATGTACGGATGAAAATCCTAATTGTCGGGCTCGGCTCGTCTCGTCTCCTGCACTTTATCATTTTTTTTTATGATTAGGCCTCGACATGATCAATTTCTACGAAATTATAGGGTGATTATGATATATTGGTTTTAACAATCTAATCCATAGCTTTTAAGAAAGTATAATCTAATACAACAATAAAATAATCTATTAATCATTGATTATTGCAATCAATTGAATCTCAATTAACATTAATAATAAGAATATACCAATCTAACATTAATGTGTATTTTAATATGTGCACTGTTTACTTATTATTAAATAATAGATAATAAATTCTTTATTTGTCTCAATTGACTTTAATTGACAGATATAAATCCGTCCCTTATCTGTCTTTACCTATTAGAATCTATATTATTACATCTTATTTGATTGAATTATAAAGGATTACAAATTAATAGTCATTAATTTATTACTGTTCTTTGTGCTAGTCTCTAGATACAAGCAACCATCAGACAGGATTTCAAATTTACTATATTGGACCCCATAACCATATAAGTTTTTTTTTTTTTGAGGAACCCATAACCATATTAATTAGTTGTGGGTCTTTTGAAATGTCTTGAGCCTTTTACCAACTTTATTATGTAGAATGGGTTTACTTTCATTACTTACCTGTTAATATCATGATTAATCATAACCAAAAGAAATGTTTTAACAAATTTACAACTAATGAATACAAAGAAAATAACCTAATTACCAAATTAAATCACTACTATCAACATCCTATTAGTACAGGTTGTAATCATGGAATTGTAACCCCTCTATTTAGTAGGGTTGTTTCTCCAGTAATTATAACAAGACTAATATTTGATTGATACATAAATAATCTTTTAATAGATTATGATTATAATTTAAAACACTAGTTTGTTAAATATAAAATATTTTCTTTTAGCATAGTTCCTAAATCAGAGATATAGCAAAGTTTTAAGAGATGATAAAAATATGACAACAAATTAAGAACACAAGTTTAGCAATTAATTTGCAAAACTTAAAATAAAAAGTCACTAACCACTTTGATGAATATGCTCTTGGTTGTGAAAGGAGAATAGAGATATAGTTGAGTGTTTGAGTCAATTCCTCAGTGTAACCGTGTGTGTGAGAATGTGAGTGCAAAAAAAAAAAAATCAAAACATTTGTGTGATTGAGTTTTGTATGGTGCAAGGTGTCAAGTAGTAAAGGAATGGTAACATGCATATGCTTATGTGTCCACTTGTTTCAATAGCACCTATTTTAATATTCCATTTTACTCTATATCACTAAAATCTGCCGATTTTCTTTCCCTTTTTTTTTCTAAAAAATAAATGGGTATAATAATCATCAATTCATGTTCTTTTGCAATCACTTTAAATGTCATTTGTATTATTCCTTTGCAGCATATTCTAAACTAGTCGAGATAGAGTTTAGAAAACTGGTACCCTTCTCTAGGGTTTCCCGTATCCTACCTGGGTTTTTCGTTTCCTTCTTAGGAATGTCAGTGTCCGCCGCCGAGGAGTCGGAATGTTTTTCTCGTTAGTCATAGGATACCCAAACTTTCAATCAATTCGACCCCCCTTAGCTAGAACCTTGTCCTCCTCTGTTTTTGTCTTAAAGTTTCCCCTGTCCTGTCTTTTTCCTATTTCTTCTTTGTGTCTGTTTGTTTTGGGACTTTTTTCTCGGAACCTTTGTGAGTCTCCTCAGTCTGTTCTGTCTCTTTCGTAGTCTTAGTTTTTTTCCTTTTTGTCAGAATCTAGTGTCGTCAGATGGGAACAAACCGTGGAAAAATAGCTTGGGATGAAGACGATGAAGATGACCCGATTATTATCAAGGTAAATGAAGTTTCAAGCAAACACTCATTTTGCCTCATAGGGAAGATGGCAACAAAGAAACCAATCAACGCATATGGCTTACTCGAGACGATGCGTAAAATATGGAAGCCAGTTGGAGGCTTACTGGCAAGAGAAATAGAATCAAATCTGTACTCGTTCCACTTCAACCAACGCAAGGATATGGAAAAGGTCCTCGATATGGAACCATGGCATTTCGACAAGCACCTGCTCGTGCTTAAACGACTGGAAGATGGAGTACAACCCTCTGCAATGCACTTCGATACAATTCCTTTTTGGATCAGGTTGTATGACCTCCCAATGCTTGGTAGACAGCAAGATATCATCAAAACCATGGCAAATAAAATAGGCGAAGTCCTCGAAATCGATAATACTACTATCGGAGGGGTGGATCGAAGTGTCCGAATAAAGATCCTCCTAAACACTACGAAGCCACTACGACGAGGGGTAAAGATCTACGGATACAGGTAAACAAATGTGGATTCCGGTGAAATACGAAAGGCTACCCTCTTTTTGCTATGCTTGTGGATACCTGGGACATATTAAGAAAGATTGTGAGTTACTGGATGAAAATGAAGATTTCTCCACATTGGCAGAGGAGGAATTCCCTTATGGAGATTGGCTTCGAGCATCTCCAATGACCAAACACGCTTCAGTCATAGCAGCGGCAGTGGAAAGAACAGAGGTAAGTGGAGTTCGGAAAAAATTGTTTGAGAAAAATATGGAGAAACTGAGTAGAAATAAGTTGGTGCATACCCAAGAGAGCGATAATGAAGACACTTATCTAGATAAGTCTCTCTCTACAGCAGGAATGCAAGAACTAACTGTGGGCTTGAACCGTGTGAATGTGCAGTTAAAGGAATCTGTTGTGAGAACCCAAAATAACAACTCGAAAGTGATCTTGCACCCTTGATATTACAAGCACCGAATACCCCAGAACCCCCAACCTACCCAACCCCACCACTGACAAAAACGACCTCCCTCACCCAAACCAAACCGCCTTGACAAGCACAACCACCCAACCCCAACCCAATCCCCCTCCACCCCCAAAGAAAGACCTACCAATGACGGTGACCACCCAAAAATGACCAACACATATATGGACACAAGAGACCCCGACGCGCTAGCAACAACTACCAATAAAACCTCACAAAAAACTCCCTTGGAAACTTTTCACCCTCTACCAAATATTTTCCAGCCAGAAATAACCAACTGCCCAGAAGCTAGCCCAAACATTACCACACCCCACCCCACGCAACCTTTGAGGAAAATACGTCTCCTGAAACGAACTGAAACCCAGAAACAAACCACTGAAACACCTGTAACCCAAATTGGGGAAAAAAGGATGGAATGTCATGAAAATACTATACAGTGCATTGAAGAAAGGAAGAGAATGAGGTTTAACACGTGGGAACTCGACCTGAATGATATTTCAACGGCGGAGGCTGGCACCCAGCCCCGCCGAGCACAATGAGGATATTAAGCTGGAACTGTCGCGGGCTTGGGAACCGAGCGACAGTCCTAGCATTAAAAAAGATCCTACGCACTGAGTGCCCTAGTATTGTGTTCCTTATGGAAACAAAAATTAGAAGCGCTCAAATACTACAGTTTAATCAGAAGTCACTACGGTATACAGGATGTTTTGGAGTTGATTGTGAGGGTGATAGCAATAATAAACGTGGAGGCCTGTGCGTGCTGTGGAAGGAACCTTTTGAATTATCTTTGATCTCTTACTCTACAAATCACATAGCCTTGCGCGTCACCGAGGAGGGGGTAAATAAAGATTGGTTGTTTTCTGGGATTTACGGATGGGCTGCTTCAACACAAAAATGGAGAACTTGGGAACTTCTAAAAGTTATAGCATCAAACAATAATCTCCCGTGGCTTTGCGTTGGAGATTTTAACGAGATCTTGTGGTCACATGAAAAGCAAGGCGGTAATCCTAAAACAGCTGCAAGCATGGACGCATTCAGAAACGTGATAGATGCGTGCTCACTTACAGATCTTGGTTACACTGGTACACTCTTTACCTGGACAAACGGGCAAGCTGGCGAGAATAATATTATGGAAAGATTAGACAGAGCACTCGCTACAGAATCTTGGAAAATGCTACACCCCTACTGGCGAGTTTCACACCTGTGTCGAATCCGATCAGATCACTGCCCACTTATTGTTGATTTCGACTACACCGATAGGAGACAAGCCCATAATAGAAAGAAAAAAAGGAAAATCTTCCGGTTCGAACATGCTTGGCTGGAACACAAGAATTGTGAAGGAATAATTGAATCAGCATGGCAATATACATCACCGGGAACAAGCTTTGAAGAAAAAATATCAACATGTGCCGTTGCCCTTAAAGAATGGGAAAGATCTGAATTTGGCAATATCCAGAAAAAGATCACGGAAAAAGTGGACAAATTATCAAAGTACCAAAGGGAGCCCCAAACTGAAGCAAATATCCAGAAGTGTAAGAAGATACACGGTGAGATAGAGGAATTATATAAAATGGAGGAGATTTTATGGCAGCAGCGGTCCAGGGCCTTATGGTTGAAAGAGGGGGACCAGAATACTCGATTCTTTCATCAAAAAGCATCTCAACGCCATAAGCGTAATACAATTGACCGTATAAGAAATCCCGAGGGTGATTGGAAGGAATCAGATGAAGAAATTGCAGCAGTGATGGTGCAGTATTTTACCAACTTATTCCAGCATGTTACCCCATCTGACGAAACTAGTATTCTTGACTCTATGGAAAATCGGGTTACGGACGAGATGAACAATGGATTGTTGGAACCTTACACTGGCGAGGAGATATATCGAGCCCTACAACAGATGCACCCGGCGAAGGCCCCCGGGCCGGATGGTATGTCCCCTTTATTTTTTCAGAAGTTCTGGACTATTGTTGAAAAAGATTTTGTCTCTGCGGCTATTCAGATCCTAAATAATGGTCATGATCCTTCCCACCTGAATAAAACCTTTATAGTGCTTATTCCAAAAATCAAATCCCCTGAAACGCCCAAAGATTTTCGACCGATATCCCTATGTAATGTCATCTTCAGAGTGATCACAAAGACTATTGCAAATCGTTTAAAAATGTTTTTACCGAATATCATCTCTATAAATCAAAGTGCTTTCATCCCGGGACGACTCATTACTGATAATGCTATGTCTGCTTTTGAAATTTTTCATAGTATGAAACAAAAAACCACTGGCAAAACCGGTTATTGTGCTTTAAAACTTGACATGAGTAAGGCATATGATCGGGTTGAGTGGAATTTTTTGAAACAAATTTTGAGCAGACTTGGTTTTCATCAAAAATGGGTTGATTTGATCATGCGATGTGTTAGTTCGGTTTCTTATTCTATTTTGGTAAATGGTTCACCTTCAGAATATTTTCTCCCTGAGAGAGGTCTCCGGCAGGGGGACCCGCTTTCACCTTATTTGTTTCTTCTGTGTGCAGAAGGTTTTTCTCATCTTATCAGGGAGGCCGAGAGATGTGGAGAAATCCATGGCTTTAAAGTAACAAGAAATGCCCCATCTGTCTCACACCTATTTTTTGCAGATGACAACATTCTCTTTTACAGAGCTACACCACAGGAGACAAACATCATAAAACGGATTCTCGCATCATATGCCAACGAGTCAGGCCAGAAGATTAACTTGGAAAAATCGGAGCTAATGACAAGTGCGAACGTTGATAATGAACAGAGGACTCGGCTAAGCGACATTTTGGAGGTCAGACAGGTGGATCATCATGATAAATACTTGGGATTACCGGCTATGATTGGTAAATCAAAGAAAGTGGTTTTCCAAACGATTCAAGATAGACTAATTCAAAAACTCAAAGGATGGAAAGAGAAGACACTATCACAAGGAGGAAAGGAAATACTCAATAAAGCGGTTATACAAGCAATACCCACTTATGTGATGAGTTGTTTCCTCTTGCCAAAAATGATATGGGAAGATATCGAAGAAAGAATTGCGCAATTTTGGTGGGGAACGGTGATGGACAGAGAAAGGTTCATTGGGCTAATTGGAATATATTAATGAAACGCAAGGCGACAGGAGGATTGGGATTTCGGTCACTGCACCATTTTAATCTTGCTATGCTTGCCAAACAAATATGGAGGATCCTTGAGCAACCTACATCAATGGCAGCGAGCATACTAAAAGCAAAATACTTCCCACGATCATCGATTCTACAGGCAGGACTAGGATACAAACCGAGCTACCTATGGAGAAGTATATTAGCCGCGAAACCAATTATTGAGAACGGAATGGGATGGAGACTTGGTAACGGGCAGCAAATCAATGTAATAGAAGACAGATGGGTCGGAACTCATAATCCAACAAAGCTCAGGGGACTGACAAATAACATCCCCATCGACTTCAAGGTAGAATCTCTAATTGATATCGATCAAGGAGCATGGAAGAAGGAATTAATAATCCAGATTTTTGAACAAGTTGATGCAGACAGGATTTTACGCATGCACATTAGCCCACGACTACCACCAGATAAGAGAGTGTAGCTCTATTCCAAGTCGGGTGAGTATACAGTCCGATCCGCATATCATTTTGCCTCTACTCATAAGGACTGTATTGATACACAAACATCAAGTAGCTCTAAGAACTCAGCATGGAATGAGATGTGGAGATTGAGAATCCCCCCCAAAATCAAACAATTTATTTGGCGCGCTTGCACGGACACCCTACCCACAAAGGTCAACCTATTTAAACGATGTATTTCGGTTGACCCCATCTGCAATTTATGTGGAGAAGAATCTGAGACGTTAGCTCATCTGATGTTGGATTGTGAGGTAGCTCGAAAGGTATGATATCTCAGCCCTCTACGTATAGATTTGAGTACGCTAAATTTTGGCTCTTTTAAAAACTTTCTGTGGACAAGAATGCTAAATCATCCAATGGAGGTGAGTGAATTGACAGCTATCATAGCCTGGAAAATATGGTGCGCGAGAAACCGTGTATGTATGGAGGGGGAAATGTTCAACATTGAATCGACCATAAAAGCGGCACAAACTCTTTTCATGGAGTTCTCTCTTGTAAGCAAATTGATGATACCAAGGAAAGGAAAAACACACAGGTGAAATGGCAAAATCCAAGGCCTGGAAATCTGAAACTTAATAAGGACTGTGCAAAATTTAATGATGGATCAGTTGGATATGGCTTTGCTGTGAGAGATAGCCAGGGAGATGTGTTATTGGCTGGGACTAGGCGTTTAAATATGGAAGGCAGCAGTACTTTTATTGAGGGCTTAGCATTACTGTATGCAATGCAAAAATCACTGGAAGCGGGATTCACTGATCTATGGGTGGAGTGCGACTCGAAGGAACTAGTCGATATTTTACAGCAGCGTACAAGACCGAAAATAGGAACAGATATTGTGGCAGAGGACATCAGCAAACTTGCCCACATTGCAAGAGTTAGAGAGTTTTCTTTTATTAGAAGAAGTGCAAATAGTTTGGCAGATGGGTTAGCCCATTTTGCAAAAAACCTGCAAGATGAATTTATTTGGATTGGTTTGTTGCCAAATAGCTTAGAGCAAATCCGTATTCCTCTAATCAATAAACTTTCTGTGTTTTGAACCTCAAAAAAAAATGTCATTTGTATTCTTACTTAAAGAAAAACATTATTTTTAAATGCACGAAAATTTTAAAAACAAAAAAAACATATATTATACCCAAATATAATTAAATAAACAATAAGTTACTTAAGAAAATTATTATCAAAATTCCACATACAAAATTAAACATAAATTAAATAGACTTGATAATAATCAAATAACTTAAAAGTGACAGATTCCAAGCTATCCATACATGGGGTCTCACAAAGAGAGACTATTCTTAGAATAGTAGCTTGAATATTTTCCCACCTAAATCACATTACTAAGAAAAGTAATAAAATTATATTGAAAAATAAGAAATAATAAATATTTGGGATTTGATTATTTTTTATAGTCAACTTTCTTTATTTAAATTATTTTTAAAAATTATATATAAAAAATAGAATTATATAAAATAAACTTTCCAAATCGTGTTTGTCCGCATTAATTATTATATTTGTTATTTTTCTTATTTTTTGAAAACTTAATAACTTTTTTGTTTTTTTAACTATTTTTAACGTATAATATATCTAATTAATCATCTACGATCTTCAATTTGACACCAATATTGCACATATGCAATAAAAATAAACATAACAAATAAAAGATATAAGATGTATTTATCATTATTTTGTAATGGCTTTTAAAATTATGTATTCGGGCTATTAGACATTAATTTGTATATTAATACATTTTGGCTATTTATGATATATGTATAGTTGTTATTTGGGCGTAACTCATATCTTCATAATTATATATAATTATATTTAAGTTGATTAAATTTAATTAAAAATACTTATTTTAATTGAAGAAAATATCTCAAAATATGTATCCAAATATTATATATATATTACATATATATATATACATAGTATTATATATATGTAAGAAAAAATAATTTTTCATTTAATATAAAATTATATTCATAATAATTTTTATAGATAGAATTTTTTTTTATATTAATGTACTTTTCATCTAAATAGAAAATATTTTTCATATTTGTCAACTTATTTTGATATTTAACTTTTAAAGTTGTACAATGACCATTAGATATAAATTTTTCTATTTGATATTTTTGTGATATATGTGTATATATATAAAACTATAATAGTTTTTTGCTTTTTTGAAATGTTTTAGTTTTACCTAAAATTGTGTTGTTAAATATATAACACATTTTTTGTTTGATCCCTTTAATAATTATTACAATTAAGTATTGAAATTCAAAATGATTTTATTATTGATTGTCTTGAAAGTCAATATATTAAATATTTAAAAACATTGAGCGATTAAAACTTTTTCAAACATTTACTTTCTTATAAATAAACATGTTCTATAAGTAGATACAATTCACACTCATAAAATTAGTTATCAACCAAATATATGTATTTAAAGAGGGTTTTTTCCATAGTTTGTAATAATTTATTTTTCTATAGTTTAATTGGAATGATTTATAATCAAATTAATTATCTTTATATTTTAATTATCTATTGAAATTGTAAACTTTTTGCAAATCACTAAAAAATATTTTTATGAAATTAAAGGTCGTGCATTGCACGCCCGAAATGTACCAAATACGAGAACTTGAAAGAGAAAAATAATTAGAAAACCCAAATAATACAATACAAATCCCACAATAAAATACCAAAAAACTAAAAATTGACTTAACAACATGAATAAATAAATTTATTTTATGTAGTTCTCATGTACATGTATTAATTTTTAATTATTGCATGACTAGTTTTGCAAAAATCTCTGTCTCCAATTTACACATAAGAGCAACTTTCGAAAATAATTTTGCATACGAATTAACTACTACAACCTTGAAAAAAAGCATGACCCACTTTTCACACTTATTCGTAATCTAAATATGACTAAAACGAAATGTGCGAAAAAGTTGTGCCATGTGTTATAAAAATTAGATTTGAAAATCGAATACAAATACATAGTTTTGAATGCATTTTTTCCATGATTCTCACGTATGATATTTTTTCTTTTTGACTTTATCAATAAAAATATTAAAAAGTATTTATCATGTGTTGTTTGATGCTATTTTAAAATGATTACAATGTAGGGGATATAACTCATAGAACTATTAGAAAAATGCACATGTCACAGCGCAAAAAGAAGGTCTTACAGATATACACCCCGTGCATCTGCGGGTTAAAGACTAGTTAAGGGTTAGTTATAAAAAGTACCCTTGAGGTTTGACCTAATTATAGAAAAACCCAACTAACTTTTAAAATTATAAAAAAACACCCCTGATGTTTTATTTTTGTCTAACTATTACCCCCCTAGTCTTCATGAGCAAAAAATATTTCAAAACCCCCCTCATTTTTATAAAAATATTAAGGTTAACCCCTTAATTTTAACACTGAATTTGACCTGGGGTGTTTTTTGTGATTTTTGAAAGTTAGTTAGATTTTTTTCTAATTAAGTCAAACATCAAGGGTACTACTTTTTTATGATTAGGTTTTGCATTATAATAATTTAGAGTTTCAATAAAATATGGCTTGTGCAATCTGAACTGTAAGTCTGTAACTCTTATCATTTGAATTTGTGTTAAGTCGTCAATCTTGAATTTTAGTAAATGCATTAATGGGTTTGGTCCAAGACGGCGGAGGGCGGAATAGAGAGACGTCTTCTTAATATGCCCACTTTTTTCAGGTCTTCGTTTCTAATCAGTTCACATCACAAGTCATACTGTGTTGAACATTTTATCATTCTTTACATTAAAAATATCTTAGGTGCCTTTTCAACTTTATGATCATTTAAAACCAAAATCTATCATGGAATATACACACACACATTAAGTTCAATGATTACTTAATTAAAATGAACATGTAGACTAAGTAGAGATGTCAAAAATAGTCCGGCCCGACCAGCCTGGTGATAAGGTCAGGCCGGGCTTTGATATTGTATGCCCGAAAAAGAACTGGGCATATTTGGGTCAGCCCATTAAGCCCGATTTTACATGTGTATTCATGGGTTTGGCGGGGTTGAGTCTCCAAAATGCGGACTAATAGAGTTTAGGACCGATCCGGCTCGGCCCGATTTCCTCTTTGGTCTGATGGGCTAGCATTGGCCCGGCCCGACCCATTTGACAGCTTTAAGAATAAGTATGCCCGGGTGTTTGTACTCGGTATTATTAAGTATTTGTGTGTGTAATGTGTACAATATACACACACATTAAGTTTCACTATACACCTTAGATTTCAAGATTGACCTTGTGTTTTCCCGATACCCAATTGTTGCTACAAATAAATATGAGGAAAAATGTACATTAATTTGTTCAAAGCTAAGTATCAAAGAAAATTTTGTATGGGGCAAGAACACCAATAGCATGCATCTATTAGACTAACTCATTATCAAATGAGTTGCATGAAAGACTTATCTTGAATTTTAACTTTTAGTGAAAAAATAAAAACTATATATAAAAAAATAGTGTCATCTAAAGCCAAAAAAATGTATTTTGAAAAAAAATATCAAAGAAGAAACACAACAGAAAAGATGTATTCGGAATTTCGGATACGGATACAGGATGGAAAAAATGTCCCAGGAAACATGCTCATTGGTCTTGGATGCACCATAATTCATTATAATGCCAAAATGTGTGAATAGCAATTTTCTTGGACAAATCTTTATTTGCTTCGGTGATGAGATTAAAAAACAATCTCAAGCAAATGATAAGAAAATGAAGCATCAGTTGATCTATTTCTTTAGCAAAAATATTACTTAAAACTTGTTTATCACTTTATTACTCCTCTAATTATAAATTCAATTCGAGAAATAACCAAAAGGAATAGAAACTATTCTTTTCCCAAATTAGCAATATAGTATAGTATATACAAATCTACCTGAATAATTAAACATTATTGTACGTTATCCTTTTTTTAGTTGTGTGAAAAATAAATACTACATTATTTTATTTACTTTCATACACAATTAAGCGCATTATTTGTAATCCCCATATACATATATGGGGTACATAAAACACACTTTCCTTGGCATCATTAGAATTACCTACTTTTATTGTTCGAGGCTTTGAGCAGCGACGACTTAGAACGCCAAGTCAACAAAGAATAGAGGAAATATTTATTTTCGTCACTGACTTTTATTTTTATCAAAAATTCTCCCTCGCCTTTTGGACTTGATAAATTTCGTCCCTTTGGCAACTTCCATTTCGATTTCCTAACAAAATAACATTTGGTTTGATAATTTAATAAAACAAAAAAGCTATCTTATAAAAATCTCATATTCTTTTAATTAATAAATCTATAACAATTAAAGTATACATTTGGATTGTATATATATATCATCAGCAAAAACCCCTTCACCTAAATATGAACTGCCCCTCATAAGTTGACTCCTTGTAAGTAAATAAATAATACAAACTCTACCTACATTCTTTTCTCCTAATCTTAATGTATAATTTCCTTTTCTACCCCTCGCGTTTCTTATAATTCTTATGCTATCTGCACAAAAGAAAACAGCAAAAGGAGATCCTTCAAAAAAAAAAAAAAAAAAAAAAAAAACAGCAAAAGGAGACAAAAATGGATACCCCAAAAGCCACGCACAACATATCTAATGCCCCCTCTGTCCTCATCTTTCTCTCTCTTCTCTCTCTCTTCATTTCCACATACTCCTTGTACCTCCTCTGACCCTCTTCCACCCTATTTTTCCCAGTTCCCTTTTTACCCTCCAACGCCCCCTGCAAAAAGACCAAACTATCCTTCCCGTTCAAATGCGTTCCATCCATGTCCTCGATTTCTAAACTGACTTCCCTCACCTGCATCTCCCCACACTCAGACTCCCCGCACGTGACCACTATCCCGCACTGCACGTGACCATGATTATCCGCGGCCAGAATCGAAGCGTACCGTACCTGCACTTCTCCGGTCAGCCAATGGCGCTGCGCCGCCACCGGCTTGTGCGACGAGAGGTTCACCGCCCGCCGTCCGATCGGATCGATCAGAATCCAGCTCAGCCTCATGCCGTCGATCATCTCCGCGCACGCGTCGTCACCTGCCGGGTGCTCGATCGGGGTGGGGACCACGTCCTTCGGCTCCAGGAGGTCGATCCTGAGAGGCGAGCACCGGAACCAGCCGGTGACGGTTTCCGTTTCCTGGATCTTCGTGAATATCAGCCTGTCCTTGTAGTGTATGTCCACGGCGGAGATTAATTCCGACGGCGGTGGAGGAATCGGCGATGTGCGGTGGCCGTCGTCCGCGGATGAGATCGGGTAGGCGTTTGAGAAAAAGGCGCGTGCGCCGCCGTCGGGGAACGTGGAGATGAAGTGGCTGAGCTGTGGCGAGGCGGTGGACGGCCACGTGGAGTGGCATATGTTGGACCAAAGGTTTTCGTCGGAGGAAATTTGACGGCGGAGAGTGGTGGAGCAGCACGCGGCGGAGGCTAGAGCTGGCCCGTCCAACCGGGTGAGAACGTGGAAATTTATGATATCTGGATGCAAGGAGGAGAAACCGGTGGCTCCGCCTTGCACCGCCGTCGTCTCGGTGGTTGCCGGCATATTTTCTGGCGCGCTGTTTGTAGTTGTTTTAAGTGGAAAATGGAGCACCGTGTGAAATGTGATTGTTTGAATGTTTTGTAGTGAGCTGCTTATATAGTAGCTCAAAATTGGTGAGGGCATAATTGGTAATTTGAGAAAACCACCCTTCCAATATTTAATGGTGCACTAGTTCAAACTTATTAGAATTTTTATCAAATTTAAAAATTGTGTTTCAACTTTATTTAGTTATTGATCAAGTCGAGCGCTGAACGATCTTTGGTTGAAATTTTAACACGAATCAAACTCGACTAGTTTGATATATGTACACATATATGTTTTTTTTTTACCAATCGAGTCGTGCTTTCGTGTTAAACTTTATGTTTTACCAATCGAAAAATGTGTTGAGTTTGATTCGTTATGTTCTTAAACAAGTTTTTTACAATTAATTTATAGTCGAATATCGAGTAATTTGGTTCGATTTTCGCCCCTAACGATATTATATCCGATTCCACCGCAAATTAAAGGGTTATTCGGTATTCTTCAACTTCAGCGAGGGGCAGGTAACGGGTCTACTCTTAAAAGTCATTCAGAAATTGCGTACTGCAGAGGGTTGAAAATTTTTAATTTGATTTTTAATGGGATATAATTAGATTTTAATGGACCCACATTTAGAATTATAATTACCGGCTGTTTAACGCTAACCTTGTAATTATTCTATTAATGAAATATTAAATTTAATAAGTCACTATCTAGGAATTAGATAATTTAGACATATTGCACTATCTGGAAAGAAGTAACATCATCGTATAGACTACGCTTGAACTGATTTTTGTTTGTATTTAATTATTTTAATGTGATGCAATTATGTTAGACTTGTGTTTTTTGAAAAAACATTTAGGAAAAAAGTCACGATCCTGGATTCAAATTGATCAGATCACAATACATGATAATGTCATTTTCAGCATGAATCATGATCAGATAAGCTTTTGCAAGCCAAAGTCTGAAATTTGTGGGTTTATTCTTACATTCAATAATTATAATTTGGTTTTTGATTAGGACCTTATTTATGATAATCAAATAGTGGGAGTTGAAAATCTTAGGTCATCCTTTTGCCCTTTGAAATGTTAATAATGATAGCATAACAATAACAATGATAACAACAATTAATAATTATTGGTTAATGGGGTTTTTTACATTATAATTCCAAAGCTTTAATTTTTGGGTATTCACGCATAATATAATTAGATTCATTTCACTTCCCCATTGAGGTACTGATGATAGATTTGCTAACACTTGGTTTACAATTAATTTTCTGCAATCTATTAAATAATTCATTAAGATAAAAAATAATATTTGTGAGTGTGTAATATTTGGCAAATGAAACCTAGCTAGTTCTAATGATAAAACGGAATACTCAAGATTGTAAAGTTTTGATATTGTAACACCACTTTGTCAGAATAATTATATAGTAAATTATTCACTTCTTTAATAGTTTAATTAAACTGTAAGATGAGGTCGTCATCATTCAATACATCTGTGTTAATTTTTCTATTTTAATAGTATTTGTTATTATATAATAGTTGTTTTTTTATTGATCGGTTATTATATAATAGTTGTTACTTGTAAATAAGATTGTTGATAGCTAATTTGTCTTAGTTGATATATGATGATGATCATTTTATTTCAAATAAAATAATATGCTCTTACATGCATTACTCATATTATTGTTTGGATGCTGCCAACTAATGAGTAATACAACTTAAATTAAATTAAATGATGCAAACACTAAATAAAAGTGATTAATTCTTACTACGTGGGTGAAAAAAATACTCATGTTTTTCCACCTAAAAGCTGGAATCACGTTTTTTAGTGTTTCCAAACACTCTAAGTCGAAGAACGAGATTTCTTAGCTCAATAATTAAACCGCTGGTTGATATATAATCAATTTACGAGTAGACAATATTTTGAATTTTTGGAGGCATGTAATTAATATATGTAGATACGCGACATGAAAATCCATTGCAAATATAGATAACATTTTTGAAATTTGTCATATTTAGAAGGGCTCTTATCCGTGATTGTGGACCCATAATTTGACACCTCTTGTCTCTAGCTGAAGTTATTAAAGCATAATTCTTTTCTTGCTACACGTAAAGTTAATTATTAACATTGTTTAAAAATGGCAATCCACTTAATAAGTGATTATTGTAATACCAAGTTGTAGAAAAAAATATGCACACAAAAAATGCGCCAACTTGAGCGCTGACTACGAAGCTTCAATGTGGAAAGACCCACAAAAGAATTTTTGTGTGAATTGGCAAAATCACATACTAGGCTAGGACTAGTGTTGTCAAATGGGTCGGGCAGATCTAACCTATCGCCAAAAGATAGAATTGGCTCAAGCTTGCCCCCAACACAACCCATAAAAATACATATGAAAAGTCGGGGTGACTTAAATTCGACTCTTTTTGAACTTATAATATCACGATCCGTCCGATCGGGTTGACCCATTGATTCTTAGGACTAATTTTGACAATTTCTAGGTAGGACAATGGTGGTAAAATATTGTTTTTCGGTTGACAATGTAGGCTACCTTCATATAAAAATTGTGAAAAGAATCTTGTATTCGAGCTAGTAGTGATATTTTCTCTAATCCTTTTCTTTTTAATCTTAATTTTTTTTTGAGGAATTTTTAATCTTAAATTTAAATCTCTTAAGGAATAGGAAAATCGGATCGTACACATGATTTTCCGTTCGAGAAAAATATTTCGTTCTGTGTATTCTGTAAAAGCGTGAGTAATAATAACATGTACAAGTGTATCAGTTGTCAAATGCTCTTCTATATATGATTATTAAAAGTTAATGCACGGTCATTAATTTGTGTTTCGAATTTTTCCCAATATTATATATGACTTGATTAACTGAATGTTTTTTCTCTATATATTTGGATTTGTATTTTATCACGTATCCCAAGATCATAATTACATGCTACGTGTATAAAATAATATGCCCACTTAGTGTGTATTAATATTTTTGAAATAAAAATGAAACACTATATGAAATAAAGTATCCAAATTGGTATGAAACCATAGAATATTAATTAAAGAATCTTTTGAGATGAGAATGTGAACTTGAAAATACGATTGCCTAACTGTGTGTGTCTTTTCTCTCAACCAAAACCTAGCTAGGGGTATATATGGTATTTTGTTCTCATTCTATTGCATGAAAATGATCTTTTGCCGTCTCATTCTATGGCATGAAATTTCTAAATTGAAAGGGATCGACTTGATAAAAATTAACTATGTTTAATCTCTACCTTTTCTAGAATGTATATATAATTGAAGAAGTCAGCCATGCTGAGAGAATATATAGCTGTTTCATTTGAGGTGCTTTTTTCTTTTTTTGGTATTTTTTAATTCTCAGTGACAATTAAATAAAGCAAAAATGGATGGTAGAAGTTGGAAAGAAGGGTTAAAAGTCCAATTGTCAACAAAAATCATGAAAAAACAATTCTTCCTTAGAAATAACAGTATAGGCTGTATAGCAAATGCATTGTTATAGATATAACTTCTTGTTTACAATAGTACAAAAACGGGAAAAACAAACATAAACAGAAAATTACAATTGAACAGAACTTAACTATTACAAGTCTTGACATAGATTAATAATATACAATTAATTCCTCCAGAATTATACATTTACTCATCGAAAATTTGGTTAAAATCGGGTTGACTCCCACTTTCTCAAAACCAAATTTCAAACATAGCTAAGTTGAAGGTGAATATTGTTGGTGCACCTGAAGACAATATTAGAGTATATTGGTAGTTATGGCAGTTATAATTTATATGGTAGTTAAGATGTAACAGTAATCTGTTAGTTTGTTAGTCTAGTTGTTTACAACTGTCATAGCTTCTTCTCTGTGTACAAAATACTCCTACATCTGAATAATGAAAGCAAGTCAGCCTTCATTTCATTGAGCTCTCTATTCTTTATGTTCTGTTTCTCTTCACTCTAATATGGTATCTAGAGCCTGGTAAATTTTTTTTCCATGGCTGCTGATATCTTCTCTTCTCCATTTCCAACGTTTCATCCAATTCCGATCAAGCTCGATCGCCACAATTATAATTTCTGGCGTGTCCAAGTGTTCTCTACTATGCAAGCTCATGGATTTGAGGATTATCTTCTAGGAAATGCTTCTGCTCCATCTAAATTCCTTGCATCTACTAGTTGTGATTCTACAGATATTAATCCTGAATATTAGGTATGGCTCCGCCGAGATCAGTTCATCTTTTCATGGCTGTTGTCTTCATTATACGAGTCGATTCTCGGTCATGTTACTCGTTGTGTTACTGCTGTTGAGGTTTGGAAAACCATTGAAAATCTGTTTCGCTCACAATCCAAGGCGTATCATGCAATTACGATTGCAACTTCAATCTACCAAAAAAAGGTGACCTCTCAATCGATGACTATATACGGAGATGCGTGGTATCTCTGATGCTTTGATGGCTGCTGGACAGATCATTGAGGATGATCTTGTCATGTATATACTTGGTGGATTTAACTGCTCGCATTGATAATCTTACTCTATCTGAAGTTCAATTTTCCCTGCAATCTCATGAGATTCGATTACAACAACTTGCATCTGTTCAATCTACTGCATATAACACTGTGTTTCCTGGATCTTCAGCCAACTTTGTTGCTAAGGCTTCTCCTTTTAACAATTCTCCTCGAGGTGTTTTTAATGGTAGAGGACGTGGTTTTAATGGTTGAGGAAGAGGTTTTGGCAGAGGTAACAAACCTACTTGTCAGATTTGTGGCAAGACAAATCACCTTGCATTTAAGTGCTTCAAGAGGTTCGATGTAAACTTTACAGGACTTGAGTCATCTAATGTTCAGGCCAATTTTGCTTCCATTGGTGTTCCTCCAATGCAAAATGTCTCAGAGCCTTCTTTGTTCTATCCCAATCAACATCCTGTGGTCACCCCTCAGAATTCATTTCAGATGCCAACATCCCCTGCACCACAGGCTCACTCAGGTTTTTCTCAGCAGCAATCTAATTCTATTGGTACTCATTGTAGGTCCCAAGGGGTGTGAGTGTAAGGTTTAGAAGGGGGGGTTGAATAAACCTTACCAACTTTTTGATTTAGTCTTTTTAAAATCGTTGAGTTAATTCTTCACGCCTAAGTCTTGATGGACGGCTAAGTTAGTTAACCAAATAGAGTTAGCCACTCAACGACTCGATCGATTTGTTGATAGAATAACTCACCGCTTAGTCTAAAGCTTAACTCATTTGTGATATGTTTTATTGGAAGACTTAACACCCTTGAATTTGGTTTAAGATTGTTTTGACACTTGGTTTTAGCACTTTGTTAAATGTCAATTGGATAGCAAATTTATCGTGAGATATAAGATAATATGCACTGAATTGAAGTCTTTGAAATTTAAATGACACAATAAATTTTATAGAGGTTCGAAGATGGGGTAATTCTTCTAATCCTCTCTTCTCCAACTCCCGAGGAATCCACTAAGTATTGATCGAGTACAAAGTGGTTATCCGTCCGGATGTAAGTCTTGATCACACCGGTGACTTGATCCTTTGGGACTCGATCTGGAGATGCCTTGGTCACACAATCGGCTTCTTGTCCGACTAGAACCTTCTTTCACAGGCGGTGCGCTTTGCTACTACAACTCACTTGCTCAAGTTTCTTGGATTTGATCACGAAGCCCTCCAAGAACTTAAGACTGGTTCGACCTTAAATCTTTCTACAATCCTCTTGTGGAATGTAGACCCTTTGTTTCTTCAAATATTTCCTTTTCAAGGCGATTGAAGTCATCTTTCCTTCATAGATAAGTGTTGGATTGATTTTCTTCAAGTTCGCCCGAGGATTAAGCTTGAATGACTTGAGAATATTTTGTAGGTTACATCTCAAAATGATAGTTTGAATGTTCGTGAGTACGTAGTCAAGGTAACCCCTTCTCAAATTGATTCCTCGTCTTTTATAGTGTTCTTTTGAAAATCGCCCGTTGAAGAGATAAACTAATTTTCAAAAGCCACTTGTGGTCGTTGGCTTGTCTTGTTGCGATCCTTGAAATTGACATTTCCTCGTATTGAATGAACCTTGACTTTTCGAGTTCGACACGGTGCGATCTTCCTATCGGTTTATTCCTTTTGCACGCTTCTAGGGATCGAGCACTTTAAGAAAGCCGAGTATGGAAGTATTACTTGTTTAAGTAACTTTCTTGACTTCTGGGCAACGGATCCTTTTCAGTTGTCTTGACTTGACTGCAGTTCCTTAACTTCCCCAGATGACTTCGAGTCAGCTTAAGGATGACTCATCTGTCACTTCAACTTGAGACTTGGCTATCTTGGGTTGACTTGACTGACACTTTACACAACTGCATCTCAGCTAATACTTCTCCAGTCGAGTTCCTGTCTTCTCTTCCTTGCCATACTGTTTGCATCACAATGAGTCTTCATTCTAGTCTCCAGTTGACTCCTTGCATATTTAGGCATGGCTGACTTAACTCAGCTCGAACAACCCTATCTATTACAATGCAAATTACAAAGAAAATGGGGTGCCAACTTTCTAGTCTAAGTTTTACATGGCATTCATCAAAATCCAAAAATAAATTTCCCAACAATTTCCCCCTTTTTGATGATGCCAAAACTTAAAGCATACATACAAAATGTAAATATCACAGATACATACAGATAGTGCAGTAACAGAGAATGTATGCGTAGAATCAATTTGTTTATTGATCATAACATTCTTGTCCTTTACATACAATTGTTTACAAAGTGTATCGGAGCAAACATCTATGTCTACGCAAAAAAATAGAGAAATTCTGATTTCTTATTCAATGTCTGAAGACTTACATACTTATGTATTTACAATAGTAAATTACATGAAAGGGTGGACATCAACACTTCATCTCCTTCGCCGCCTCATTCTTTCTTCATCACTCTTTCTTCCTCGACCTTTTTCTCTTCTTCTTTCTTCTTTCTTGCTTTCTTTTTCTCATAGGCTTTTAGCGGGCTTCATCTCTTCTTTTTCTTTCTTGTCTTTCTTCCCACAATCGAGTTTGTCTTTTATTTTCTTCTTCGACTCTCTTTACATACTCAACATTGTTCTTGGCCACTTGCAAGTTGGCTACTTCACAAACCTCAAACCAATAGATCCTCATTTCTTCCCTAGATCTATGTATTCTATATTTTTGGGTAGAGGTCTGTGTCCGAAACCTCTTCCTCCACTCGCTTCTTCCTCTTCCTCTCGGGTGTGTATTGGACGGGGCCTTTCTTCTTCCCCGGTGAGTGACAAAGAGAGTGATCACAGAGCGACGGCGCCGATGTCCTGCGCTTCGAAACCTTCTTCGCATAGCTTGAGGCCATTTTCCCAATACAAGTCCCAGGCTTGGGCCATGGTCATGTTCTCGAAGTATCCCTCGGATGCGAGGTTCTTGAATTCATCAAGATCTCGGCTCGGTTCCGATGTATGAAATGGCATCGTTGTCTCTTCCTACCGGAATGCCTCCATATTGTTTGTATGTCCATATCACGGGCATCTATTTTTCTTTCAATCTCGTCATCTCTCGCTTCTACTATTTTCCGCTTCTCGGACATGGCACAACAGAGTGTTGGAGCGGCAGAGTCACCTGGAAGTTTCTTTGATTATGTCAGTTTGTGACAAGTCCTTGTTGAGGGGTTCTAGCAACAACCCTTAGAGTCATGTCTTTCGAACCTTCCCCCTCAATGATTTTCCTTCTTTTCTTTTCTTTCTCTTCTTCTTGTCTTTGCTTCTTTACAAGTGCGTCCTTCTTCTCGGTTGCGGATTTTTTCAACGTCTTTTAGGTATTCTTCTTCCCCTTTTTGGCATCATCAAAGGAGAGAGGAACCCCTGGAAACATGCCATCAAGCATAAAATCTAGACGGGTGATAGTTGAGTTCGCTTGGATTCTCAGCTGCGGAGTATCTCGCTCGAAATTCGAGCGGGTGGCTTTCGATTCTTACTGTCACCAACTTCATTTCAGCCATGCATAAGAAGGTTGAATCTTGTATTCATGTTTTCTTCCACTCGCAAAAGTTCTTTTTGATGAAATTCGCACAAAAGTTCCATTTCCGTGGTATGAGATTCATGCATTCTATCAATGTTTTCTTACATTCTTCTATTCATATCGTTATCGCGCTCCAGATCAAAGATCTTATTGTACAATGCTTTGAAGTATCGAACTTGTTCCACACGCATTGTTTTGTTGTTGCCACCATTCCGGATCCTCGACTACTATCCCACGAGATCGGCCGTAAGATTAGCATCTCTATTATCCACCTCATGTCCGGGGAGGCTGGTGCCTTTCCATCTTCTCTATTTTCGTAAAAATCGCCTTGAAGACTTCTCTAACCTCGGTTGTCACCTCCGTCTCTACTGGAGGCCAAGCAACATGAAAGTCAAAATCTGTTGGAATGATGGTATCGTGGGAAGAATCGGATCAGTCTATGGAAACGTTGTTGACCTCTAGTTGATTCGTCATCAAGAGTGACTCTAGTGAGAAGGGAACGTTTCTTCAAAAGCATCATCACGAACATAGGGAATGCGTTTCAACGGTAACTCGTGGCCGTGATGTGCCCGGTTGTGTCGATCTGCTGCAGCTTTGGGAGCCTGTGCGGTTGATCGTGATTCAACGGGGTTTGTTGTGGTATGGACCCGGTGGCCGAGCACTCGAGTATCTCAATAGCTTCGTCGGTCTCGGTGGTGTTTCTGTTGAGTTGTGCGGGTCTCGGCCATATCGGTGGCGTCATCGGAAGATGATGAGATTTGGAGAGGTGGCTCATCATCGAAATTGAAAGATTGGCGAGTAGCCTTAAGATCGGACTTACTCGTGCTTGGGAGAACATCCTCACCGAAGTCTTTTGGATTTGGTGGGGATGACTCGGTTTCATCTTCACCTTCGGATCGAAATGTTACATCGGGATTGTCTTGGGAATCGTGAAGGGCACTTATCTCCTTCTCAGATGCATCAATGATAGTAGGAGGGATGTTCTGTGCTTCTGTCTCTTTACCCCGGGAAGTCTCAACCTCCCGTTGGCCTTCACTACCTCCTGCAATCTCAAGCTGCAGCGAGGCTCTTGGACAATCCCTTCGGCTGACTCAACTGTCTTAGGGTCTTTGAGGTGGCATCCACGGAGTCTCAACTCCATGGATTGCACTTTCATTGCCAGTGTTAACTCCCAGGCGGATCCATCATGTGCCTCGCCGCTTCAAGCATCAGATCATTGGCCTTCAGAGTTGGCACTTCAGTGAGACAGTCTCAATCGCCTCGAGCCCGTCGATGATAACTTGTTGTGTATCTGTTTGTTTTTCCTTCTCCACTTCGCCTCCTATATTCGTTGTGGGGTCGGTGCAGACATTCTCCGACCTAGCTGCAGGTGGAGAGAGTTCCCCCTCACTAGGCACACCCCGGTGAGTGACTTGAAAGGGGTCACTCTTCTCCGGACTCCTGGTTGTATCCTCGTGAGTTGTCGGCCGTTGGGGCGGTGGTAAAACACCTTCGAGGGGTTGGCTCGACTTGGGTCCCCAAGTTCCCGTTTCATCGCCAATTCCCTTAATGCCTTCATCGTCGAGTGAGCAGGGAAGTGGTAGAAGCAACAACAATTGCAATCCGATGCACCACTCCCATAGGATCAATCTCCATCCGTGATTTGGAAGATTCCCAGGGCCTTCCATCGTTGTTGCTCATGTAGGATCCTGGATTCCCGCAGCTGGCTTGCGATCTCCAATTCTTCCGCAATAAGCAGGTCCGGATCTTTATCGCTCTCGAAAGCATATCAAGATGTGGATGAATATGATCGATGGTTCAGTTAGAGGACAGACATCGGCTTTCTCACGAGCTTCAGCTTCCTCCTGCCGAGTCTCTCCTTCTCCTTATCTTTGAAGATCCGCAAGATATCTATGCAGTTTTTCTTCATCCGTCTTGCTTGACCATCGTGGTCAAACCGAGGAAATTCATCGGCTTCTTCTTCTTCTTCTTCTTCAATAAACTCAGGTCTTTGGGCTGTTCCCTTGATCGACTCAACCTTCCACTTCCTCCATTCTCACAGGAGGCGATTTTGGATGTCCGGATATGGTGGGGATAGTATCATCACATCATCATATTCTTTATCATCATCTCTGTTGCCGCTTCCTTATCGGGAATAGAAGGCAACATACTCTTCGCTCAACTCATTCAAGAAAGGGGAGTGGAGACACGGTCCTATCATCAGGGGATTCTACTATCTCGGCTACTCCTTGTTCCTCGGTTTGTTCTGTTTGAGTTGGTCCTTCAACTTGCCTCTGCGATCGGCCAAAGAAACTTGGATGTTTCATCTATAATTTTGGAGACTCTCTTCTCCGGCTGTCTCAAAGAATCGCTCTAGCCGAGTGGCAGACTAACATTTTCTCAAGCTCGGAGCGCTTGAAGATTCTTCTTCTTCTTTTGGTTTTCACAGGAGGAATATCCGATTCCACTTCCTCCGGTTCGTCAAGGTAAATGCCTTCGCAGCTTGTCTTGGAGGCGTTTGCGCCTTCCTTGTTGTGACCGTCCTCTTCTTTTTAATCACCGGAGAAGGGATTAATGGTTCCTTCTCTATTGTGGTGCGGGCGGAGACACGGCGCAGAGCGGTGACTACCTGCAGTGGCAGTGCGGTTTTCTTTTTCTTGCGGGGCAACACTTGATCTTCTTACTGCAGGGCGCTCTTCTTCTTGATAGGGGGAGAGGCAGGTTGTTTCTTCAGTGGTCGGTGAGTGCTCCTCACTTGTGTCCGCTCTCTTGGCATAAGCTCTCCTCTGTGCTCCGGAGAGATTTGATCGAACATCTTTTTGTTAACATGGAACGCTTTTCCATGTCGGAGAGGAACACCTTTCACCTCCATCAACCGGCCAATCACCAGGCCATACCCCAAGGATCCTCCAAACGATCCATCTGTTTTGAACGACTTATTCCCAATATTTTGGCAGAGTCTGGTGTATACAAACTCAGCCCAGTTTACCTTCTTCTCCTCCATGATCGCAGCCATCACAATCAGCTTGGTTTTGGACAGCTGATTAAAGATTCCAAATTTGATGTCTACGCATTTGGCAACAATATCCAACAACTTGTGGTAATCTTCCTTCAGCAGCATCTTGTCAGCTGTGTAGACAACCTTCGCAGCATAGTCAGGTTTGGCCACTTCCTTCCATCGCAGCTGGCCAGGTTTACGTCGGACTCATAGATCTCCGACACTCCTTCCACCGAGCAACAAAGGCTCCGCCAAATCCTTGGCAATGATTGTGACTTCTTTCCCGTGAATAGAGGACTTGATGCCCTCGTCGTGAACTTCAACGTTCACATAGAATCGCGCGACCTCCTTGTAAGTCCAGCGGCTACGATAATCTAGAGGGGGTGAATAGATTATCTCCATCTTTTCGATTTCGCCCTCTTTTTCGAACCAAATGCTCAAACACAATAATAAAGGTGCGGAATGTAAACAACACACGTTGATTTATAGTAGTTCAACCCACCTAGGGCCTAATCTACTACCACCCCAAAGATATCAGGGATGGATTTCAAAAAGAAAAGGAATTTTATTAATTACCAAAATTAATACAAATTCAACTTACAACACCTTGAAGAGCACCACACACTCTTCTTCAACACCACCTTTGGAGATTACCACAATCTCCCTTTGAAGATTACCACAATCTTCCTTCAACGCACCTTGTGAAGATTACCACAATCTTCAACCTTAAAGAATACCAAATTCTTCAACACCTCAATAAGAAGATCACCACAATCTTCTTGCACCTATCACCTAGATCATCCAAGTGTGCTCTTACCAGTTAAGAACACTCACAAGGATATCTTGTGTTTGAATGATAACCAAAAATCAAGATTACAACTCAATAATGAATATTACAATTTGAGTGCAAAGTGTAATCAAGAATAGCCTAGACCTCAAGGATGTGAAAGTGAAAAGCTAGGCAAAATTACAACAAGAATAATAACAATGAAGAACAAATATTTGCTTGAAGTGTATCTTGTTGTGTTGTATCTCAATTGTTGTATTGGTTGCTCCAAAACTTTCTCTATTTATAGGAGATGATTGATCAAGCATAGGCTCCTCTTGGGGATTGAAAATCTACAGAAAAATACAATTAAAATCAAGAATATAGCTGTTAGAAATCAATCCCACATTTTAAGGAAATGTGTCTGCTGTCAAACGGTCATATTTTTTTTGCCAAAGGCAGGCACGGCCGCACGTAAATAGAAGTTTGAAACATAACGCAAAGAAAATTACACAGGGCGGCCGGTCGACGAGGGTTCGGACAGGTCGACCCGACTCCAATAGGTCCCCCCAAAGGGTTTGAGAGAAAAAATCGTTCGTTTTAACAAGAACTTGCAGTGCATTCGACCGACAGGCGGCCGAGCCGAGCGGATCGGCCGACGCCGGGCGACTTGGGTCGACCGCAAGATTTTTCTTCCGTCTCATTTTTCATTTCAAAAATCATCTTGGTGCACGGGTTGCCTATAGATAATTTGGTCGACCACGAGAAATAAATGTTGTCCAATTTTTGTCGAAAAATAAAACTCAAGAAATACTCCAAAAATTTAGTAAAAATATTTTAAACCAATCGGGAGTATTTAGACAACATTTAGAAATCTTGTTTTGGAGTAAAAACATATAAACATAAAATCATTTGTCCAATATTATCGAAAATAAACTTGAGGAAATACTCAGGAAAATATTAAAACCATTTAAAATCATTTAGGAGTATTTGGACAACCTTTAAAAACATTGTTTTGGTGAAAAAATAAAATCATCAAAATTAAGATAAAAACATGTATCAAACAATCTCCCCTTTTTGATGATTACAAACCAAAACAATTTTTACACAAACTAGGAGAACAATTTTAAAAGATTTTCCGGTAAAAACATTTAACCGTTTGGAAGCAACCAAAATTTCCAAAATATAAAAGCAACCAAGTAGGGGAGTAAATATATTCAGTACACAAGCTCCCCTATCAACAAGCACATCAATAATAATGTAAAAGCGATTATCCATAAGTTAAATGCTTTAGCTTTTACAATTTGTTCAAGAGCTTATAAGCTCCCCTGTCACAAAACATCATTAAACAATTATATAAGTCCATCAAGCAACAATTGGACTAAAAATAAGTCACAACTTATGGCTTTTATGAGCCATAGCTTATAGCTTTTATAACAAACTTTTATTAGCTTCTTTGAGCTAATGAGCCAATTTCTGTTTCTCCCCTTGGAATCATCAAAAAGAATGTTAGGATGATAAGAACATCATTCAAGTTTATCAAAGTGCGCCAACAATTCGTTTTAGCAACCATGAAATAATTAAGCTTAGAATCCAAGGGAAAATTAGAGAAATGTATCATAAGAAATCCATAAGCTCATTAGTTAGCCAAAAACATGATCTCAAAGAGATTTTAAGACATTGAACATAAGAGATTCATGTATGTGATGAGATTTTCATTGAAGCATTATAACGAACACTTGGCGGGCGTCAAAAAATTGAAAAAGATATATATAGCCCTTGTAAATGAAATCAAGCCAAGTTGTTCATACCATCACCAAAAGCAATTTTCAACATGTATCCAACACATAATAGGCATAAACAAAGTAAATTCTCATGGGTTCAACCCAATTGAGATAATTTAGCCAAAGAGAGATCAAGGCATTACCAATGCCATCAAGCAAAAATAAAGAGCCATTAAGAGATACATGTCAAGCATCAAACAATGCATATTAGACATTACAAATGTCCCAAAATATCCATCTAAGCAAAATAATTAAAGCATCTCAAATGCATTTAAGCAAAAATTAGAAAGAAGCACTTTTACCATCAAGTACTTCATACCAACATCAAACAATGCTAAATTAGAGTATTTTTACCATCAAATACTCCATCAATACCATGATCACCCACAAGTCATTATCAACTTGTAATTTTAACCCTTTCAAGAAAACAAGCAAATCTCATTAGTACGAAAGAGTTTTACAAAAGTTTATAAAAATACAAAGCAACATGAAGGAAAATGCTAAAAAGTGAAGGGGTGGGGAACATCATTCCTCGTCCGAGAGAAGCAAGATCCGGGAATAAAGTATTTGATGAATTTCTTCAATTTGCCGATTGACTTTTTCAAACTAGAATTTTTCCTTCTTCACAATCCGGAGCTCTTTTCTAAGAGAGGCTACATCTCTAAATGTTTCTCTTTCCACTTTGGCCATTCTCTCTTTGAGATTTAAATCTTCAACATCCAACTCGTCTTCATCTCCTTCCTCATTTTCTTCCTCCCTAATTTCTTGTTCATTTCCGCATTCTCTTCTTATTGTTCCTCTTCTTCATTCCCCACATTCACTTCTTCCTCATCTTCTTGTTCATCAACATTACCTCTTCCGATATTTTCAACCTCATTATCATTAAATAAATCATCCCGAGGTTGTTGTTGATGTCGCACGCCCCTAGCGGCTTTGGTAGGAACCCATGGTAAATGTCGTTGCATTCTTACCATTTGTAGGATGTTGGCATTATCAAAATCATTGTGATGAATTTTGGTATTCATTTCATTTTCCGGGTATCCCGATAAGTATAAAAGTCAGCAAATCAAATTACCCAAAGTATATTTTTCTTGGTAAGCTTTCTAGATTCCGACAAACAATACACAAAAATTGCCCCACAATTTACTCTTTCTCCTCGAACAATCTTATAGGTGAGAAAGAGTTCGAGATTACTCGGAAGTTTTATTTCCTTTCCACAAACACAATAGGAGCAAATAATAGATATAATCCGATAATTAGGCGGCATTGCCGAGTATGTCACGGGATACACTCCTAAAAAGGTTTTCACATCATCTAGTGAAACACCGAAAATGTTATCATCCCAATGAGTGCAATCCACATTAACCACTCCATCATTCTAAGCACGTTAAAGTGATTATAAATATCGCCAATGTCCATGAAAAATGCCTACCATTAACAAATGAGTGAAGTTCCAACGGATTATCTACCGTAAGCGTCAACAATCCACATATTTGCATAAAAAAGTTTTATAAGCTCGTCATCATAATGCAAACACGGATTATCCCAAAGTGAAACCCATCCTTGAAATTCAAAATAAGCCCTAATATCCGGAAATTCATCATGAAATGCTATAAATCGAACCATACGAGTGCACGCAATTTTCTTATCATTCAATCCAATATTCTCATAATTCTCCTCCGCAAGTTTATTTAGAAATCAAAATTTATTGGCTCTAGAGGAGGCTCGTAAAGAAGTGATAACTTACTTGAATCCCAATGAATGTTTGATTTTGAGACCCCGACTCTTAATTCATCAATCTCTTCTTCCGTGAGCCGGTTTGAATTATCTCCTGTGGAATATCAACTTGTTGGGGGTTGGAGGAAGATTCGCCCCTTTGCCTCCATCAATTCTTTTGAGGATTTCGTCCGGTAGAATTTCTTGGAGGTGCCATATATGTGAGATTCTTGCAAAAATAGCAGGATTAGCAACAAGAATCGTGAAAATTGATGAAGAATTGAAGAACTTATGAGAAAGGGGTTAGAGCGTGCGCGCAGGAGGGTTTGAAAGATTTTTTAGCGTCTTTTCAAGTAGAAAGAGCAGACAATTTTATCCGAGAAAAATTGGCCTGGCGGCCGGTCGAAGTGGGGTGCGACGGTCGACGACGCGCAGCGGCCCGTCGCCCTCGCTTTGACCGCCCCAAAGGCAATTTTTCTTTCCCTTAATTTTTCAAAATTTGATTTTTCACCCCAAAGGTTTTAAAACTTAGCAAAAAGATAATTTTGGACCAAGTCCAACAAATACGGGTTTCGGAAAACATATATACGAGACAATCGAGACTTAATGAGTAGTGCCCTTTTAAGAGAAATTTGCAAAATCATTTAGGGGCACTTAAGGGGTTGAAATGAAATAACTTGAAAGATATGTGCATAAACATAATGTCGAGCTCGAGTGAACATACCTCGATAGTTTAAGAAACTTGATGAAATAGCCAATGAATATGAGATATATATCCTACACAATTCTTAGACAAAATTTGCACAAAAGCACAAGTGTAGGCAAGTGATAGGAGATATCAAAAAATACTTATGCTATAAAAATTCATAAGAGATAATAAACCACATAAGTCTAATTAAATGATCAAGAGTTTTGGAAATATCATGCAAGGTCTTCTTTTAAAAATTTTTGAAACTCACAAATATATTGAAGACCTAAATTAAAATTAAATACTTGAAAACTCATTTTGCAATTAAGACACAAATAAAAACATGCATAGAATTAAAATAAAATGCATATATAAATGGGGAGATACGGTTTACCAATTACGCCGTTTCCATGGGTTGTGTCTTTCCCATTGTTGATGATATCTTCCTCGAGAAGTCACTTTGTTGATGATGACTTCTTTGATTACTCCATCTCCAAGGTTTGTTACCTTCCCATTGTTGATGGTCTCTTCTTCTTTGAAAATCATCTTGTTGATGATGTCTTTGCCATTTCAAGGATTGTGTTCTTCCCATTTTTGATTATATCTTCTTCTTGGAAATTGAAAATGTTTTCTCCTTCTTTGATCAAATGAGATGTTCATTTGATGTTTCCTTGGTGGCATGAATTTTCTCCGATTATTATTTCACGGTACCTAATAAAACATTATTTTGTGGTACCTCAAGTGTTTGGGTCCTTTAGGATTAGCTTTGAGACTTTTAGGTCTCCAACAATAATTAGAGCTATTTCTAGCTCGACAAGTATTTACCGTATGACCTTTTTACCGCAATAAAAACAAGTAATAATTTTAGGAGCATAATGGCCAATATGCATAGTGACTTGATCCTTTTTCATATGATTAACAACATTAGGCTTATGATCAAGTCCTTTATCACAATTATGAATATCAACAATATGGACATTTTATTGGTACTCAAGTTTGATTTTGATAAATTATTTTTCAAGCAATTAATATCCTTAACAAGAGTACTATTTTCTTTTTCAAGGTTTCTAACCTTATCAAGAGTGGTAGTGTGAGAACATGATAGTGATTCATAGGAAGTAAATAAACTATCCTTATCATTTTTCAAAACATTGAATTCTTTTTTTAAATTTTTGTACTTAACAAGCAAGCTTTGGAATTCATCTTGAAGATCATCAAAATCATGTTGCAAATCACTATAATCATTTTGAATAACAATATCATAGGAAGTGGAGGGTTTAAGACATACCTCGTTTTTTTCTTCGATGCCCATAAGACAATGTTCAACTTCTTCATAGTTGGAAGTTGTAAGAGGCTTGTTCCTTAAATTTGACATTGTATCCCTTTGAGAAGTAGATGCTTTTGTTTGACTCCTTTTATTTGAAAATACTCCATAGATGGCTTCTAATTTTTGCCATACTTCATGTGCCGATCGATTCCTACAATATGTTCATATTCCAAGTTAGTAAATGAACAATACAAAATATTGAGAGCTTTACCGTTTAAGGAGATGATTTTTTTCTCTTCCTCATTGAGCACTTTGAAGCCTTTGGAGGTGTGTGGTGTGTCTTTCATCGGAATGGATTCTCCATTTATGACGATGTTCCATATATCGAACCCGCAACCTTGTAAATAACATTCCATTCTTTCTTTCCAAAATATAAAATTTTTGGAATCAAATAGTGGTGGCTTGGTGGTGGAGGTGCCGGAAAGTTGAGCTTCGTTCAGAGCCGACGATCGTTCCTCTTCACTCGCGATGTGAAACGAGCTTACCAAAGAGTTTGGCTCGATACCACTTGTAAGTCCAGCGCTACGATAATCTAGAGGGGGTGAATAGATTATCTCCATCTTTTCGATTTCGCCCTCTTTTTCGAACCAAATGCTCAAACACAATAATAAAGGTGCGGAATGTAAACAACACACGTTGATTTATAGTAGTTCAACCCACCTAGGGCCTAATCTACTACCACCCCAAAGATATCCCGGATGGATTTCAAAGAAAAAGAATTTTATTAATTACCAAAATTAATACAAATTCAACTTACAACACCTTGAAGAGCACCACACTCTTCTTCAACACCACCTTTGGAGATTACCACAATCTCCTTTGAAGATTACCACAATCTTCCTTCAACGGCACCTTGTGAAGATTACCACAATCTTCAACCTTAAAGAATACCAAATTCTTCAACACTTCAATAAGAAGATCACCAGAATCTTCTTGCACCTATCACCTAGATCATCCAAGTGTGCTCTTACCACAAGAACACTCACAAGATATCTTGTGTTTGAATGATAACCAAAAATCAAGATTACAACTCAATAATGAATATTACAATTTGAGTGCAAAGTGTAATCAAGAATAGCTAGACCTCAAGGATGTGAAAGTGAAAAGCTAGGCAAAATTACAACAAGAATAATAACAATGAAGAACAAATATTTGCTTGAAGTGTATCTTGTTGTGTTGTATCTCAATTGTTGTATTGGTTGCTCCAAAACTTCCTCTATTTATAGGAGATGATTGATCAAGCATAGCTCCTCTTGGGGATTGAAAATCTGAGTAAAAATACAATTAAAATCAAGAATATAGTGTTAGAAATCAATCCCACATTTTAAGGAAATGTGTTCACGTCAAACGGTCATATTTTTTATCAAAGCATAGAGCGGCCGACCGTCCGCACGTAAATAGAAGTTTGAAACGTAACGCAAAGAAAAATTACAGGGCGACCGGTCGACGTAGGGTTGACCGGTCGACCTCGACTCCAACCGGTCCCCTCAAAGGATTTGAGAGAAAAAATCGCTCGTTTTAACAAGAACTTGCAGTCACGGCCGACGCCTAGATGCACGGCCGACCTGCAAGATTTTTCTTCCGTCTCATTTTTCTCGTTTCAAAATCATCTTCAGTACGGGTTGCCCTATGGGGCGAAGGGTCTGGCCAACCACGAGATTTAAATGTTGTCCAATTTTTGTCGAAAATAAAACTCAAGAAATACTCCGAAAATTTAGTAAAAACATTTTAAACCAATCGGGAGTATTTAGACAACATTTAGAAATCTTGTTTTGGAGTAAAAACATATAAACATAAAATCATTTGTCCAATATTATCGAAAATAAACTTGAGGAAATACTTGGAAAATATTAAAACCATTTAAAATCATTTAGGAGTATTTGGACAACCTTTAAAAACATTGTTTTGGTGAAAAATAAAATCATCAAAATTAAGATAAAAACATGTATCAAACACTCCTCCACGTAGGTCATTTGAAACTCCATTGTGAGAAAGGGTTTCGGCCTTGGACTTCTCCACTTTCTCCTATTTTCTTCACAAGGGTTTCGTCAAACCCTGTTTGATCATTCCTTCAAAATCCACGGTAGAACCAGTGTGGATTTGTTTTCCCAATTTGACAAAATCATAAGTAGATGCCATTTGTTGAAGCTTTACCGAACGAAACTTTGAAAAAGTGCTTTGAAAATCTGTAGGGTTTTGAGAGAAAATTTTCTTTCTTTGCTTTGGAGAGAGATGAATAGTTTGTGTAAAGTGAGAGAAAACGGACGAAATGATATATGTATGGGTTATGAAAGGGCGTGCGGACAGTTTTTGAAATTTGATCAAGATCAACGCTCGATTTTGCACGCCGATTAACATTTAATTTCGCATTTAATGTGGCAGCATTTATATCCAATTATAAGCTTGGTATGCAGCTTTTTTGATCAGACACGTCATAATTATCCGACGTCATTCTTAAAAACATTCCCGCTTAGTAGTAACGATTGCGTTTTTGTCACTTTGCTCATAAGCGACTCGACCTTGCTTCTTAGCCGATTCAACTCTTCTTCTCTCTATTCACATCGTGATTTCACTGTTTTGTCCCCCAACTCGTTGCGATTGACTTTCCGACACGGTGATTCACTTATTGCTTTCAAGAGCTCCGCTCTTTTTCCATCTTTTCATGTTCCATCTCTTTTCCTTGAGTCTTCGAGTGTCAACTCAGCTCAATTAACCCTAATTCATGCTTGAAGTTCTTCAAATCTTGATTCACATAATGGTTTTGTGAATATATCGCCTAATCGCTTATCGTTGAGATGTATTCCAAGGTAATGTTCTTCTTTTCAACATGGTCTCTTATGAAATGGTATATAACATCAATGTGCTTTGTTCTTGAGTGTAACACAGATTTTGAGTGATCTGCATTGCACTTGTGTTATCACACATAATTGGAATTTCCTTTTCTTCAACTTCATAGTCTCTCATTCTTTGTCTCATCCATAAGACTTGGCACAATTTTGCCCCACAGTTTATGTATTTCGTTGTTTTGTGGATGTGGCTATTGAATTTTGCTTGCTAAACCAGAAATTAACCTATTTCCAAGCATTTGACATGTACGCAAGTACTCTTCCGTCAACTCTAAATCCAAAGATAGTAATCAATAACCAATTAGCTTGAATCCACCTTCATTTGGATACCATAAGCCAACTTCTTCGCTTCCCTTTAAATATCTCAATATTCTCTTCGCAATCATGTGGCTTTCTTTAGGAGCAGATTGAAATCTTGCACATACACCTACAAAGAAAGGTGATGTCCGCCTACTTTTGTGAGATGAGCAGTTGATCCAATAAGTGCTTTGTATCTTGTTTGATCCACAGTGCTTGCCATCCGCATCCATATCCATTTTTGATCGATGTATTCATTGGTATTTTTACGTAAGACTTCTCTTCCATACCAAATTTCTTCATTAATTCTCCGTGTACTTTGTCGACTTATAAAGGTTCCATCCTTCACTGTTTTACTTGGAGTCCTAGGAAGAATGTCGGTCTCCCATCATGCTCATTTCAAATTTGCTTTAAAGAGGTTTGAAAATTTATCACATGACTCTTTGTTTGTGGACCCAAAAATGATGTCATCCACATATATTTGAACAAGCAATATACTCTTCCCATCTTGAATTCTCAAGAGTGTTCTATCTACTTTGCCTTTTGTGAATCCGTTCTCGATCAGAATTGTGATAATGTACCATACCATGCTCTTGGTGCCTATTTCAATCCATATAGAGCTTTCTTGAGCTTGTACACTTTATCCCAAGTGTCTTCTGCTCAAATCCTGGAGGTTGTTCAACATATACTTCTTCTTCCAATAATTCATTCAAGAATGCACTTTTACATCCATTTGATATACAATGAAGTTCTTGTGCAAAGATAGGCAAGAAACATCCTTATTGCTTCTAATCTTGCAAAAAGGGCAAATGTTTCATCAAAATCTATTCCTTCTTCTTGAAATACCCTTTGGCTACCAATCTTGCCTTGTTTCTTACCACGTAACCTTCTTCATTCATTTTGTTTCGAAAACCCATTTTGTGCCAATAACATTTTGATGGGTTGGTCTTTGAACCAATTCCCATACTTTGTTCCTTTCAAACCGATTCAACTCTTCTTGCATGGCTTGAATCCAATGTGTGTCATCCAATGCTTGTGACACATCTTTTGGTTCTATTTGAGAGATAAAACAAGTGAACATAGCTTCTTGTTGAGCTCGAACTGGTTTTTATACCTTCTCTTACATCTCCAATGATTAGGTCTGGTGGATGTCCCTTAGCCATCTTACATCCAGGTTGGAGTAAGTTAGCTGGATTCAGTCTTCTTGTAGCTGTGTTGTCTTGAGCAGCTCTCTCATTATCACTTAGCTGCAGATTGTCCAACTGTCTTTGAGATTCACTATCTCTTCTTCATCTCGGTTAATTGCTCCGCCTTCGACTTCAACATAGGGACTCTTATGCACATTGGTCGATTCACTTATCGCCTAACTCTTCAATGTCTTCTTCATTTACCTTGGGTTCATCAAACACCACATGGATGGACTCTTATGTAACCATTGTCCTCTTGTTGAGCACTCTATAGGCTTTACTTTCAGCTGAGTATCCCAAGAAGATACCTTCATCAGCTTTGGCATCAAAAGCCTTTAAGTTGTCTTTGCCATTATTATGGATGAAGCATTTGCATCCAAATATTCTAAAATATGCAACATTTGGCTTTCTCCCTGTCCAAATCTCATAGGGAGTTTTTGTCACCGTCTATTTATCATGCATCTATTTTGAGTATAACATGTTGTGTTTATTCTTCAAATTTCAAAATCTTTTAGCGACGCTCAGCCTAACATGGTCCCTTTGCTCTTTGAGAGTTATGTTCCTTCTTTTTGCAACTCCATTCGATGTGGAGTCCTTGCTACGATAATTCATGACCAATACCATTTTCAACACAATATCGAGTTATTATACCATTGACAAACTCGATTCCTCTGTCCGATCTTATTTTGATAATGGTTTGACTCTTCTCATTTTGGATTCTCTTCATCGATGTGGTAGTTTCTGCGGGGTTTTTTCTTCTTACACATGAAAATTGTCCATGTGTATCTTGAGTAGTCATCTACTACCACCAAGGTGTATTTCTTTCCACTTATGCTAGCCTGGTTCAACAAGACCAAATAGATCCATATGTAGCAGGTGTAATATTCTTGTTGAAGATGGACATGTCTTTTCTTTAAATGACGATTTGATCCTTTCCCATCCGGCATGCATCACATACACTCTCTTTCTTGTATATCGAGTCCGAAGTCCTTCTACAATATTACTCCTTGCAAGTTCGTTAATAGTTTTGAAATTTAGGTGACTCAACTTTGTGCCACATCCAACTTGATTCGGTTGTGCTCTTTGCTAGTAGACAAGTGTTTGGTGTTGCGGTTGACCAATCCACCACATACATGTTCTTTTATGTCGCATCCTTGTAGCACTAATTCATTAGATTGATGTCCTTGATTTGGCATACACCCATGTTGAATCCAACATTATAGCCCTTGTCCGCAGAGTTGGATCGATACTTAGCAGATTGAAGTTGAGTCCTTCAACATATGCAACATCGTGATTTCTAATCTATTTTTCTTGATGGATCCAATGCCTCTTATTTCTCCCCCGGAGCTTCATTCCTCCAAATATAACTTTTGCACCTCTAACCTCCTTGAATTTTGATAGATTTTTCTTGCTTCCTCGTCACGTGTCCGGAACAACCACTATCCATATACCAGGTTCCTTGAACATGCAATCAAGGAATTTAGTTTTTAGGTACCCATACTTGCATAGTCCCGAGGGGTTAGTGTTGTAAGATGATCCAACCAACCTATAGCCAAATGATTTGACTCTAAGGGGTTGCCATCTATCTCGTGCCATAATCATAATTTACTTTGGCAAATTTCTTGGGGGTTTTGGGTTCATACAACTGTCTCTTTTGTCTCGTATGTCTGTGTGTGTGTTTTAGCAATTGCCTTCCTTAGGTAGTTGTGATACCTCTCCGTGTGTAGTGCTTGGGTGCATATGTGTGTCAAGATAGCTCTTTTGCCTTTGGAATAACCTTTGCCATCTAGGCATGTATTCCATAGATCTTTCGATTTTTCACATTGTACCAATCACCTTGGCTTGGGTAGTTTCTACCATTCCCATCATATGTGTTCCTTTTATAGAACTTCGGGGTTTTTGGTAGCTCTGTTTTTCTTACAGAGTACTTTTCATTTTGGAATTTCTTTGAGGAACTCGGGCCGGATTTCTTCTCGTTGTCCTTTCAAAGATACTCAATCGGGTCGTTTTCCTTTTCCTTTATAACCAAGGCCAGTTTGGTAGTGGTTGTACATTGGAATGAATGTGTGTGCACCATTTGGAGTTTTGGATTTTTGAGATGCTTCATTACTTGAAGATCCTTTTTCCAAAATCACTTTTGGGAGCTTGACTTAGCATATATGAATTAAATCCTAAGCTGTCTTATCTCCACATTCTCTTTGGCTCATAATAAGATCATCCAAAGATTTAGATGCCTTAGTGAATGAGGCAATCACATTTTTGAGGTCATTTTCCTCTTTTCTATAGCAACTATCTCTCGCTTTATTAACTTAACATTTTCAGCCTTTTAGTTCTTTATTCTCATCACTATGTGACTCGAGTACTCGGCTCCTTAGTCATTTTGTGAGTTTCGCTTTGAAAGGGTGTTTTCCTCATTTAGCAGTGTGTGCGAGGATTTAATGTGCTCAAAGTTTTTCATCATTTTGCCTAATAATCATAAAGATTAGTGGGTGATGAAGTGTGTGTGTCACAATCACTATCACTAGAGTATGAGTGAGATGAGTTAGAGTGTACCTCATTTTCTTGGTCAGGTTGGTCTTGTTCTTTGGCCATTAAACAGATCAAGGCTTCTTCTTCAGAGTCACTTGAGTAGTCAACTTCACTACTCTCCGAGTCTGTTGTGTCTTTTGGCTTGCCTGTCTCAGCAGATTTCAGCAGCCCAAAATTGTCTTTTTCTTTTCTTGTCTTCTTTCCCTGAAGACTCTTCTTTCTCTCTTCATTTCTCAGTATTTGTTGACTACAGGATATGGGCTCAATGGCATAGTGACCTGGTTGCTGTCAGTTCAAAGATAGATTCTCAACTTTTTGTTCGACTCTCTTTCCATTCTTGGATTGTCGCTCTTTGGTACTCGACCTTTTGATGCTCGCTCTCTTGGGTGGCCTATCTTCCTTGTCTTGACGGAGTTGAGTGTCTTCTGGAGGATTCACCTTTGCATTTCCTATAATTCTTGTTGAAGAACTTGTTAAATCTTTTAACCATCAAGGAAATCTCCTCCCCGATCGATGATTTCTTTGCCTTGACTCTTTTCCCATCCTTAACTATTAGAGCAAAATTGTTTTGGGCACAACTGCCTTGTCTCTTCTTGGTCTTTTTCTTCTCGGCTCAAATTCGTAGGCTTTGAGATCTCGAGAATAGCTCATGGTTGGATGTTTTTGATAGGTCCATGGAATGCCTCAGGGCCATGACCTTCATTTCCCACTCAACTGGAAGACTTCTTAGAATATTCATACACATTTTCTTCGTGTATATTCTTTTCCAAGTCGAGATAGCTCATTCGTAATTTCTATGAATCGAGCATCCGGTTGATCCAGGGTTTCTACGCAAGCATTTTAAAATTTTCAAATTTTTGTACAAAGAACAGATAGCTTATTTTCTTTGATCTACTCGAGCCTTCACAAATCGTAGAGTTAGCTTATCCTGCATTTCTTTGGTCGCGTCTTGCATGATTTGACTTTGTTGAACATAGCTTTGTCCAAAGTCTTGTAAAGAATGTCCTTGGCCACACGCGTTTCAGGTTGTATCTTTTTCTATCATCATTTGTCCATTCATTTCTGGGTTTTTCAACCATAGGTCCGGGGAGCAACATCCTCTTCTCCTTGATTCAGCAGACTCTCCTTGCAATTTTGTGTTCACTTTTAAAATTTGTAGTGGCCATCTTCTACATTACTATCCACATTTCATCGTAATCTTTGATAGATGAGCTCGCATACAAATTTTCCAATCATCAAATTCTCAATTGTGAACATAGGGATGCGTGTCAAATTTGCTTCCATGATAGTAACTTTGCTAAATAAAAGAGTTTTGAAAGATCAAGTGCTAAAGCAAGCTTTGAAAGATTGGAGATCTAGTTCAAGAACGGTGTGGAAGGCTCAATGAACCAACCGCTCCGATACCACTTGTAGGTCCCGAGGGTGTGAGTGTAAGGTTTAGAAGGGGGTTGAATAAACCTTACCAACTTTTCGATTTAGTCTTTTTAAAATCGTTCGAGTTAATTCTTCACAAACTAAGTCCTTGATGGGCGGCTAAGTTAGTTAAACAATAGAGTTAGCTACTCAATGCACTGACTCGAGCCGTTGATAGAATAACTCACCGCTTAGTCTAAAGCTTAACTCAACTGTGATATGTTTTTTGGAAGACTTAACACCCTTGAATTTGGTTTAAGATTGTTTTAACACTTGGTTTTAGCACTTTGTTAAATGTCAATTGGATAGCAAATTTATCAAGAGATATAAGATAATATGCGAATTGAAGTCTTTGAAATTTAAATGACACAATAAATTTTATAGAGGTTCGAAGATGGGGTAATTCTTCTAATCCTCTCTTCTCCAACTCCCGAGGAATCCACTAAGTATTGATCGAGTACAAAGTGGTTATCACCCGATGCAGTCTTGATCACGCGGTGACTTGATCCTTTGGGACTCGATCCCGAGATGCCTTGGTCACACAAGTGGCTTTCGTCTCGTCAGGCTCTTCTTCTTCACAGGCGGAGTTGCCTTGCTACTACAACTCACTTGCTCAAGTTTCTTGGATTTGATCATGAAGCCCTCCAAGAACTTAAGACCGGTTCGACTTGAACCTTTCTACAATCCTCTTGTGGAATGTAGACCCTTTGTTTCTTCAAATATTTCCTCTTCAACTCGATTGAAGTCGTCTTTCCTTCACATGTAAGTGTTAGATTGATTTCCTTGAAGTTCGGCACGAGGATTAAGCTTGAATGACTTGAGAATATTTTGTAGGTTCTGACTCAAAATGATAACTTGAATGTTCGTAGTACGGTAGTCAAGGTAACCCCTTCTCAAATTGATTCCTCAGCCTTTTATAGTGTTCTTTTGAAAATGCCCATTGAAGAGATATGCTAATTTTGAAAAGCCACTTGTGGTCATTGGCTTGTCTTGTTGCGATCCTTGAAATTGACATTTCCTCGTATTAAATGAACCTTGACTTTTCGAGTTCGACACAGTGCGAGTGCTTTCCCAATGGTTTATTCATTTTGCACTCTTCTCGGGGACTGAGCACTTTAAGAAAAGCAAGATATGGAAGTATTACTTGTTTAAGTAACTTTCTTGACTTACGTGCAACGGATCCTTTTCGATTGTCTTGACTTGATCATAGTTCTTAACTTCCCTGATGACTTGAGTCACCTTAAGGATGACTCATCCGTCACTTCAACTTGAGACTTGGCTATCTTGGGTTGACTTGGTGACCGACACTTTACATGTTGCATCTCGCCTAATACTTCTCCAATCGAGTTCTTGTCTTCTTCCTTGCCATACTCACGGTGATCACGGCGGAGTCTTCATTCTAGTCTCAGTTGACTCCTTGCATATTTAGGCATGGTGACGACTTAACTCGGCTCGAACAGCCCTATCTATTACAATGCAAATTACAAATAAAATGGGGTACCAACTTTCTAGTCTAAGTTTTACATGGCATTCATCAAAATCCAAAAATAAATTTCCCAACACTCATGATGTCAATTGGTGTGTTGACAGTGGGCTACGAATCATATTACATCCAATCTGCAAAATTTGGGACTTCATGCTGATTACAATGGTTCAAACAGGCTAACTATAGGTAATGGTTCAAATCTTCACATTTCTCATATTGGTCACATCTCTATCTCCTCACCGCACTTTCTATTCCTTTGCAGAATCGAATAACATCCTCTGTGTTCCGAGATTGCTAAAAATCTTCTCAGTATATCTCACTTCACAAAAGATAACAATGTCTTTGTGGAATTTCATGATTGTTTCTGTCTTGTGAAGGATTATGACACTCACAAAATTTTGCTGAAGGGTCTTCTTAAGGATGGCCTTTATCAACTCGCTCTCACTTTCCAACATCATCTGCTTCAACCATCTCTCCTCCTGCTGCCTCCTGTCATCTTGTTGCCTCTTCTCAAGATGTCAATCTATGACATTCTAGATTAGGCCACACTTGTAATTCTGTTTTGACTAATGTTCTCAAGCAAATAAATGTTCCCTTCTCCAGCAATAAACTTTCACCATGTACTGCTTGTAATCTTGGAAAATTACAATGTATGCATTTTTCATTTGTTCAATCTAATACCATTGTACCTTTCCAGCTTATACATTCAGATGTTTGGGGCCCAACACATGTTCCCTCTATTGATGGTTATAAATACTACATTCATTTTTTGGATGATTTTACAAGATTCACTTGGGTGTATCCTCTCACTGCTAAGAGTGAAGTATTTTCTGTTTTCAAAATGTTTCACTCCATGGTAGAAAGACAATTTCAAACCAAAATTCTTGCTATCCAAACTGATTGGGGAGGGGAATATAAACCTCTTAAACCCTTCCTTGCTAATCTTGGCATCCAGTTTCGACATCCATGCCCACACACATACCAACAAAATGGTCGTGCCGAACGCAAACATCAACATATAATTGACATGTCCCTTACTCTTTTAGCTCAATCATCTCTACCACTTAAATTTTGGTGGAATCGCCTTCCCACACCCACACTAAACAATATATCTCCTTTTCAGAAAAATTTTCACAAGTTGCCTGATTATTCATTTTTCAAGACATTTGGATGTGCTTGTTTTCCGTACTTAAGGTCCTATCAAAATAATAAACTCCAATTCCGTTCATCAAAATGCATATTTCTGGGATATAGCTCCTCTCACAAGGGCTATAAATGTCTTCACCCTGATGGTCGCCTCTACATTGCTCGAACAGTGGTTTTTCATGAGCAAGAGTTCCCCTATCCTTCTCTTTTTCCATCTGGTATTGTTCCCTCAGCCACTACACATACTTCCCTTCATTTTCTTCCTCTACTTCCATTACTTGCCATCCCTCCTTCCTCATCTCTCTCATCTTCTCCTACACATTCCTCAAGTACCCCACTTACTTCAACCTGACCTCCACCCAGCCCTCCACCCAGCCCTCCTCTGCCTCCTTCCCCATCTCCTCCATCTCCTCCTTCTCTTCTTCCTTCATCCTCTCCCATACTCACTTCCAACCATCCTATGATCACTAGGTCTAAACTTGGAGTCTTCAAACCAAAAACTTTCTCTCTTGTCATTTCTCTTGAACCACGGTTTGTTAGTGATGCCTTGTCTGACTCCAATTGGAAAGAGGCTATGGATTCTGAATTTGCAGTCTTGGTTAAGAATAAAACGTGGGAATTGGTTCCATATGAAGAATGTATGAATGTGCTTCAGCACAAATGGATTTTTAAAATCAAATATAATGCAGATGGTAGTATTGAGAGGTACAAAGCTCGTCTTGTGGCCAAAGGGTTTCAATAGGCACCTGGAGTGGACTATTTTGACATTTTCAGTCCTGTTATTAAGCCTATTACAGTCCGGATAATGGTCACTCTTGCAGTCACTAGGGGATGGACTATTCAACAAGTGGATATCAATAATGCGTTTCTTAATGGCGATCTCATTCAACCTGTTTTCATGTCTCAGTCTGAAGGATATGAGCACCCTTAGAAGTCTGGTTTTGTTTGTAAGCTTGTTAAAGCTCTATATGGCTTAAAACAAGCGCCTAAGGCCTGGTTTGACAAGCTCAAAGGCTTCCTTCTACAACTTGGTTTTCATGTCAACACTTCTGATACCTCTATATTCTTCTCCATCTATCAAGGAAAGTTGTTTCTTATTCTTGTATACGTGGATGACATTTATTACTAGAGATGATCCATCACAGGTTACCTCTGTTATCACTCAGCTGCACCAGAAGTTCTCTCTCAAACACCTTGGAGTTGTGCACTATTATTTGGGAATTGAAGCTCATCACATCAGTTCTGGCATTTTGCTCAACCAAACCAAATATGTGACTGATTTATTACTCAAGACAAACATGAAAGATTGCAAGCCCTGCATCACACCATATTGCCCATCTCAGAAACTTTATTTACATGACAGTGCTTCATTTGATCATCCATCAGTTTATCGCAGCACCATTGGTGCTCTACAATATTTATCCATGACTCGTCCTGACATTGCATTTGCGGTTAAAAAACTCAGCCAATTACCTCATTCTCCCACGATAAATCATTGGGCCGCGTGTAAAAGAATTTTGAGATATCTTCAGGGTACTCTGTATCGTGGTATTCTCTTTACTCCAGTTTCTCGCTTTGTCTTGGAGGGCTTCTCCGATGCCGATTGGGCAAGTTCATTGGATGATAGAAAGTCTACTACTGGTTACTGCATATTTTTGGGTAAAAATTGTTAGATAAATGTTTTTATCATGATTTTGATGATTTTGTTTTTACACCAAAAACAATATTTTTAAATGTTGTCCAAATACTCCTAAATGATTTAAAATATTTTTACTATTTTTTTGGAGTATTTCTTAAAGTTCATTTTTGACAAAAATTGGACAATTCCTCTGTTTTGAGGTCAACCGATCGCCCTATAGGGCAACCCGTACCTGAAAGTTATGCAAAACAGAGAACATCCATGTTTGCTGAAAAATAGGTGTTGGACCGGTCACCCTATAGGGAGACCGGTGAGGGGCGACGGGTCGCCGTATAGAGGCGACAAGATGCACAAGTTTGGTTCGAATTTGCAAACTTCTCTGTATTGATTTTTTGAAGAGGCAGACCGGTCCACACAGGGGGCAACCGGTCGGACACCCTGTCGACCGATCCCCCTGTGTATTTTTCGTGTAAAATACTTCAAACTCTTATCTCTGCGCGACCGGTCGCTTTAGGTTTTTGACAGCAAACTATCCGTTGAGTTTGCAAACAACTTTTCCTTAAATTATGGGGTTGATTTCTAACAACTATAATCTTGATTTTAATTGCATTTTTTGTAGAAATCAGTCCCCAAGAGGAGCCTATCCATGATCAATCATCTCATATAAATAGAGGAAGATTTGAAGCAACACAACAAGAGAGAATACTACAACACAACAAAAAACATTCAAGCATACACTTTGCTCTTACATTTTCTATATTCTTGTTGTAATAGCCTAAGGTCTTACATTTTCACATCTTGAGGTCTAGGCTTAATTCTTGATTACACTTGCACTCAAAATTGTATTGTTCATTATAGAGTTGTAATCTTGAATTTTTGTGGTCATCATTCAACACAAGATATCCTTGTGAGTGTTCTTGTGGTAAGAACACACTTGGGTGATCTAGGTGTTAGGTGCAAGAAGATTGTGGTAATCTTTTTGTTGAAGAGTTTGGTGCTCTTTGAGGTGTTGAAGAATTTGGTGTTCTTCAAGGTTGAAGATTGTGGTAATCTTCACAAGGTGCCGTTGAAGATTGTGGTAATCTTCAAGGGAGATTGTGGTAATCTCCAAGGTGGTGTTGAAGAAGAGTGTGGTGCTCTTCAAGGTGATGTTGTATTAATTGTGCTAATTAATAAAATCTTTTTTTCTTTTTGAAATCCATCCGGAGAAACTGGGGTGGTAGAGGATTAGGCCTTAGGTGGGTTGAACCTCTATAAATCGATGCGTGTTGTTTACTTCCTGCACCTTCATTCTTATCTTGGCTTGTTTGTTTCGAAAAAGAGGGCATAATCGAGAAAATGGAGATAATCTATTCATCCCCCCTCTAGATTATCGTAGCCGCTTGGACTTGCAAGTGGTATCAGAGCCAAACTCTTTGGCAAACTCGTTCCACATCGCGAGTAAAGAGAACGATCATCGCCTACAAATGAAGTCTACCTTACCAAGCACCTCTACCAACAAGCCACCACTATTTGATTCCAAAAATTATGCTTTTTGGAAAGAAAGAATGGAATGCTATTTACAAAGTTGCGGGTTTGATATTTGGAACACGGTCATAAATGGAGAATCCATCCCGATGAAAGACGGACTACTCACCTCCAAAGTCCTCAAGGAGCCTAATGATGAAGAAAAGGAAATTATCTCCTTAAATGGCAAGACTCTAAATATTATTCATTGTTCACTTACATTTTCGGAATACGATTATATTCGAGGAATACGATCGGCACATGAAGCATGGGAAAAATTAGAAGTTATCTATGAAGTACATGAAAATGAAAGGAGCAACTCAAAATCATCTACATCTCAATTGGATACAACATCAAATCCAACAACATGGGATGAGCCTCTTACAACTTCCAATAATGAAGAAGTCGAACAATGTCTTATGGGCATCGAAGAAGAAAACGAGGTACGCTCTAATCCCTCTATTTCTTATGATAATGAATTACAAAATGAGTATATCGATTTGCAAAATGATTTTGATGAGCTTCAAAATGAATTCCAAAGCTTACTTGTTAAATACAAAAATTTGAAAAAGAAATTCAATGTTTTGAAAAATGATAAGGATAGTTTATTTACTTCATATGAATCACTTTCATGTGCTCATACCACCACACTTGATAAGGTTACAATCCTTGAAAAGGAAAATAATACTCTTGTTGAGGATATTAATTGCATGAAAAAGGATTTATTAAAATTCAACTTGAGTACCGATAAAATGACCAAAATTGTTGATGTTCATGATTGTGATAATTTGAAACTAGGACTTGATCATAAGCCTAATTATTATGAGAAAGAATCAAGTCTCTAAGAATGTTGGTCATTATGCTCCTATAATTATTACTTGCTTCTATTGTGGTAAAAAGGGTCATACGGCTAATTCTTGTCGGGCTAAAAATAGCTCTAATTATTATTGGAGACCTAAAAGTCTCAAAGCTAATCTCAAAGGACCCAAACACTTGAGGGTACCACAAAAACATATCATATTAGGTACTCGGTGGAATAATAATCGAAGAAAAGTCATACCGCCAAGAAGACACCAAATGTCCATACCATTTGACCAAATGAGAAGACAACACCACAATGAATTTCCAAGAAGGAAATATATCAACAATGGGAAGGTAACAATTCTTGGAAATGGAGCAATTGGAGAAGTTATCATCAACAAGATGATTTTTAAAGGAGAAGATATCATCAACAATGGAAAAGACACAACTCATGGAAATGGCGTAATTGGTAAACTGTATCTCCATATTTAAATATGTATTTTATTTTGTTATTATGCATGTTTTCATTTGTGTCTTAATTGTAAAATGAGTTTTCAAATATTTAGTTTTAAAACTAAGGTCTTCAATATATATATATTTGTGTTTTTAAAATATTTTGAAAAGGAGACCTTGTATAATGCTCATAAAAACTCTTGTGAATTTACCTAGACTAATGTGTTTTATTATCTCTTATGGATTTATATATCATAAGCATACTTGTGACATATATTATTGCTTCAACCTACACTTTTACCCTTATATTTTGTGCAAGAATTGTTTGAGAATTGTGTAGGATATATATATCTCAATCAAAGAGATGCATAAACTATCGAGGTACGCTCACCATTGTTATTCATCTCATAGACTCGATATATTTTTGCCATATGCCTATGTGCTTGCTTTTTAAGATATTTCAAAGTATCTCATACAAGTGCCATTAAGAGGATTTTTCGATTTTTGAAAGGCACTATTTGATAAAGCTCTTTTTATCCAAGACTTGTAAAGGATTATATTTGTTTTGATAAAACATTCGATTTTTATCCTTCTCTCAAAATTATGCATTTGATTGCACATATTCATTCTTGTCAAAACTCTTGTTCAAATACTTCTTTTAAATGAGGTCTCAACTATATGCTCTCGGATTTTCAAATTTCAAAAGAGACCTTATATAGCTTCCTATAAGCATATTTGAACTTACATGTTTTTATTGAACTCTTGATGATTTTCTTTAAAGCATAGTATGTGTTACTTGTAATAATGTCTACATTATTTGATATTACTATGCTCTTGTGCAAGATATCTTGTTAAGATTTTGCAGAAATTTTTGGTATTTTGGAACAAGCTTAATGACCAAAGCGAGGTTAGTAGCTCAAAGGTATTGTCAAGAAGGAAGTATTGATTATGATGAAACATTTGCACCCGTAGCACGTTTAGAAGCTATTCACACTTTACTTGCCTACTCTTGTTTTAAGAAAATATCAAGCTTTACCAAATGGATGTTAAATCCGCCTTTTTAAATGGTTTTATTCAAGAAGAAGTCTATGTAAAACAATCGGGGTTTGAAAATTTTTCTAGTCCAAATGATTTTTATAAAAAGCCTTGTATGTTTAAAACAAGCATCCCATGTATGGTATGATAGACTTAGCTATTTTTTTTTGCAAAATGGTTTTACAAGAGGTAAAGTTGATACTACTCTCCTTGTTTTTTTTAAAAAAAAAGGGGTAAGATTGCTTACTTGTGCAAATTTATATTATTATTTTTGTTGCTACTAATAAATCTTTGTGCAAGATATTTTCTAAGTTGATGCAAGGTAAATTTGAGATGAGCATGATGGAGGAGCTCAACTTCTTCCTTGAACTTCAAGTTAAACAATGCCAAGAAGGTGGTTATATTTCAATCAAAGTATACAAAAGAACTTTTGAAGAAGTTCGGCATTGAAGAACGAAGAACCGTCTCTACTTCTATGGAAACGTACATCATGATTGATTAAGTTTGAGAAGGGTATATTGGTTAACAAACATATTCGAGGTATGTTTATCTACGTTTATTACTCCTTCAGACTCGACATTTTTGATGCCTTATGTCTATATGCTCGACTTCAAAACTATCCCAACGAATCTCATTAAAGTGCCATTAAAAGATATTTTCAAATATTTGAAAGGCACTTTTTCTTATGGCTTGTTTATCCAAAGTTTTAAAACGTTTACATTTTTCGGGATAACAAGTCCGGTGATAATAATTTCTCAAAATATGGTTCGTTATAACCGAACTAAATATATTGAGATTCGATAACTCGTTCTAAGGGATTGTGTTTATAAAGATGAAAAATTGAGATGTGTTTAATTCCGTCTCAAGGATAACTCGCGGACATTTATTTTTTTAATCATCAACCGCTGAGTCTCTCCTCATTCGAGCTTATTAAGACATAATGTATATTGAATGAGGTCTATTATTGCATTTTGTGTTTTTAAAACTTAGGGGTGAAAAATCGCATTTTGAAATCAAATCGAACAGAAACTGATCAAATGCACAGGCTCCAGTCGACCATGATGTTGACCGGTCAAACACTTAGTCGACCGGTCGCCTGTGCCAAATTTCAGTGTTATAATGTTTATGTTCTTCATTCGACGTATTTATTCTATTTCATCCTTTTTACACCCCTTCGCTCAATTCACACACAACTTACCCAAAATGATTTCTTTCTTGTATATTATATATTTTTGGGTTTATAGTATGTGTATATCATCCATGATGCCCAACATCTCCGATTACTTGGTAAGAATTATTCTTCTTTATCTCAATTGGGTTGAACCCTTGAGAATGTGCTTCATCTTTAATATTTTGTTGGAATTCTCATATGTTTGTGTTGGGCATGATGATTGTTGTTGGATGATATGTGTATAATTGTATTTGGCGATGAAAAATTTGGCTTGGTTATTTTTACAAGTGCTAGCTGCATCTTATTTATTATTTGACGCCCGCAATGTGTTCGATAATATGTTTTAATGAAAAATTCATCACCTACATGATTCTCTCGATTTCAAAAGTCTCATATATTTATGGAGATCATGTTTTTGCAAATCAAATAAGCTTTACGAGCTTTTCCAAGTCATATGATCGACTTTTTCCCTTAGTTTTTGGAATTTTAAGCTTAATAATCAATAGCTCGATAAATCGGTTAAATTGCGCACTTTGATATGGATATATGATGTTTTTATCGTGCTAACATTATTTTTGATGATTCCAAAGGGGGAGAAACAGGAAATTGGTTCGTTAGCTCAAAGAAGCTAAAATAAGCTCACGAAAGAAGCTATAAGCTGTGACTATTAAAAGCCAAAAGTTGTGGATCATACTTAGTCCATTTGATGTATTATGGACTTATTTACATGACTAATGATGTTTTGTTGACAGGGAGAGCTTATAAGCTCTTGATACTTAAGCTCAATATGTAAAAGTTGAGCTTTTAGCTTTTGGTTGAAAGCTTCTATACTACTCTTGTTGTGCATGTTGATAGGGTGAGCTTTTGCAAAATGTTTTTGAAAATCTTTACTCTCATCCTTGTGATTATTATGCATGGAATGTTGTCGCTCACATCCTTATAAGCTCTTGATACTTAAGCTCAATATGTAAAAGTTGAGCTTTTAGCTTTTGGTTGAAAACTTCTATACTACTCTTGTTGTGCATGTTGATAGGGGAGCTTTTGCAAAATATTTTTGAAAATCTTTACTCCCATCCTTGTGATTATTATGCATGGAATGTTGTCGCTCTCAACGGATATTTATTTTTAAACCGAAAATTGTTTTGTTTTCAAAATCGACCTATTTAAATTGTTTTGGTTTGTAATCATCAAAAACGGGGAGTTTGTTAGATAAATGTTTTTATCATGATTTTGATGATTTTGTTTTTACACCAAAACAATATTTTTAAATGTTGTCCAAATACTCCTAAATGATTTAAAATGTTTTTACTATTTTTTTGGATTATTTCTTGAAGTTTATTTTCGACAAAAATTGGACAACTCCTCTGTTTTGAGGTCAACCGGTCGCCCTATAGGGCAACCCGTACCTGAAAGTTATGCAAAACAGAGAACATCATGTTTGCTGAAAAATACGGGTTAGACCGGTCACCCTATACCTGAAGTTTGGTTCGAATTTGCAAACTTCTCTATATTGATTTTTTGAAGAGGCGGACCGGTCGACACAGGGGGCGACCGGTCGGACACCCCGTCGATCGGTCCCCTGTGTATTTTTAGTGTAAAATACTTCAAACTCTTATCTCTGCGCGACCGGTCGCTATAGGTTTTTGACAAACAAACTATCCGTTGATTTTCTTTGAAAGCTTTTCCTTAAATTATGGAGTTGATTTCTAACATCTATAATCTTGATTTTAATTGTATTTTTTTGTAGAAATCAGTCCCCAAGAGGAGCCTATCCATGATCAATCATCTCCTATAAATAGAGGAAGATTTGAAGCAACACAACAAGAGAGAATACTACAACACAACAAGAAACATTCAAGCATATACTTTGCTCTTACATTTTCTATATTCTTGTTGTAATAGCCTAAGGTCTTACATTTTCACATCTTGAGGTCTAGGCTTAATTCTTGATTACACTTGCACTCAAAATTGTATTGTTCATTATAGAGTTGTAATCTTGAATTTTTGTGGTCATCATTCAACACAAGATATCCTTGTGAGTGTTGTTAATGGTAAGAACATACTTGGGTGATCTAGGTGTTAGGAAGAAGATTGTGGTAATCTTTTTGTTGGAGAGTTTGGTGCTCTTTGAGGTGTTGAAGAAATTTGGTGTTCTTCAAGGTTGAAGATTGTGGTAATCTTCACAAGGTGCCGTTGAAGATTGTGGTAATCTTCAAGGGAGATTGTGGTAATCTCCAAGGTGGTGTTGAAGAAGAGTGTGGTGCTCTTCAAGGTGATGTTGTATTAATTATGGTAATTAATAAAATCTTTTTTTCTTTTTGAATTTCATCCCTGAGATACTGGGATGGTAGAGGATTAGGCCCTAGGTGGGTTGAACCTCTATAAATCGACGAGTGTTGTTTACTTCCTGCACCTTCATTCTTATCTTGGCTTGTTTGTTTCGAAAAAGAGGGCATAATCGAGAAAATGGAGATAATCTATTCACTCCCCCTCTAGATTATCGTAGCCGCTTGGACTTACAAAAATCTCATCTCTTGGAGCATCAAAAAGCAATCCGTGGTGTCTCGCAGTAGTACCGAATCTGAATATCGCTCCCTTGCTACGGCTAGCACTGATATTGTTTGGGTACATTCTTTATTTGCTGAGTTGGGATTATATCTTGTTCAACCATCTCTCTTTTGGTGTGATAATGAGAGTGCTTTGGCTCTTGCTTCTAATCTGGTTTTTCACGCAAGAACCAAGCACATAGAAGTTGACGTTCATTACATAAGGGAAAAGGTTCACAATAAGGAAATCAATGCCAGATATGTTCCTACACATGATCAGGTGGCGGATGTTCTGACCAAACCCCTGTCCAAGACTCATTTTGATATGTTGTGTTCTAAATTTTCACTATGTGCACCCCCAGTTTTGTTTGAGGGGAGAATATTAGAGTATATTGGTAGTTATGGCAGTTAAGATGTAATAGTAATCTGTTAGTTTGTTAGTCTAGTTGTTTACAACTGTCATAGCTTATTCTCTGTGTACAAATACTCCTACGTCTGAATAATGAAAGCAAGTCAGCCTTCATTTCATTGAGCTCTCTATTATTTATGTTTCTCTTCACTCTAATAGACAAGAAAAAGGATAGAAATCCACTTTTTTTTCTTTCGTTGCTGAAACTTAAGCATATGTTAGCTCTTGAGAAAAAAATGGGGCAAAAGGACAACCGAAGAAGAATATATATATACCTCCAAGCCCCAAGGTCCATTTCATGCGTGGATACCTTTATTTCTTTTGTAGTTTTTATTATTTCGTATTCTGTCATGGACATTTTGACAAATGATATTTAATTAACAAAATTTTGGCATCATGGGTAAATTGTGTTTTTGGTCCCATAAGTAAGATTCATGTTGCTTTTGATCCCAAAGTCCTGTGAAGTTTGTAAGAGCAAGTGAAAAATATAAAAGATTAGATAGAAAGTGTAAAAATTGTATTAGTTTGGGGATAATGTTTTTATTAATTCCTATATGTTATCTCTGTGTTATTTTCTTTTTTTTTTTTCCCTCGTCAATTTAAGGACACTAAAGGGAAAAAGGGTTGACTTGTCGAATTAACACTCAATTGAGTGGACGTCAACCGTTTTTGTGACTGTTCGACCGCTAAACACCTAAAATAAATCTAGTAATCTTTGCAAGAGAACGAGATCAATCGTAGGGTAGCAAGTTGACCTCAAGTCGAATCTCAAAGAAAACTTAGTTGGAAAATAATATTATGTATCGCAATAAACAAAAAATAAATCCTAAACACTCTAACAAGATTTGTGATTTTAATAAACTAAAGAAAAACGAGTAAAAAGACCAATTAAAACTCAACATAATTAAACCCAAAGAAAAAAGATATGGATGAAAGTCTAGGATTTCAGAATCATCTCATCAAACTCGCAAGCAGAATATCAAGTAATTGATCATGCGGTTAACAAATATGTAAAAACTAGGCCTATATCTGTTAACTCGCCTATTAATAGATTAGAGTTATCCCAACATAATTTGCTATTTCATTAAGTCAAGTTAGATAATACATCTCTGATTCATATCTAACCCCCTGAATAAATTTAGTCCAGGAATATTTCTCTCGAACTCAATTATTCCCTCAAAATAATCAAAAGTTGATCAGACAATTAATCAACAAATAAACAATTTATTCAGGAAAGCAAATCATTAGTCAATATTCATGCTTGTTTGTTTGAATCAAATCATCACAATCCTAGAACAAGGAAATCAGTTCATGCTTGTAGATGGATTCATCAATTCAATTGAGAGTATGAGATCAATTATAAACATGGTCATGTAATAACAACAATCACCAAGCAATTGAAAATCAGCTAAAAAATGGAGAAAAATTACGCTTTGATCTAGTCGCAAAATACATATGGTGGAAAAACAAGCCATCCCCAATGTTGGGTAAGAGAAAATAACAAAAACTAGGATTTAAAAGTACTAAGAAGTAAATGTGTTCGAAAATGTGGGCTCCCCAAGTCTTATTTATTAGCCTAAAGTCCTATACAAGGTGGAAGAGCCGAAAAACACACAGAATTCGAAAATTTCGTGTTCTGCAAGCCGTCATGCGCGTCCCACATGGTGCCGCGCGCCTTCAGACTTCAGAATTTGCTCTCAGTGTATTCTTATGAATTGCAGCTCTATCTGTTAGCTTTCCATACCACTTGAATGACCTCCATATCAATTTTCTAGAGTGAGTTATGACCAAAATAATAAGATGTGTCATTTCCGAAATCTCATCACTTGATTTTCACTTTCACATGATTTTAACCCATCCAAACATCTTCATTTGCATTTAGTATCAGAAATAAACATTGTAGAACTCTCTCTTATCTTTCTAGTGGAATAAGAATCAGGTCAATTGAACTTTGGATGAAAAAGTTATGTTCCAAATATGAAGATTGTCGCAGTTGCACGAAATGACTTTTTGACGTTTCTTGCTCAAAAACTTATTTTTTCGTGGATAAATGACCTGTTAGGGTCGAAAGTGTTGTTGGCGGACCACACTGGATTTCGAAGTGACCCTGTTAAATTTGAGTTAGACCGTACTGAACATTCATCCAAATATCTAGTTCATATAAAAAAAATGTGTTAAAATTTAAAAGATCAATAAACCATATTATCTTGGCCCAAAATATTAAGAATTACCTAACCCAATTAAGGTATATGAGTGGATAAATGATTGTCTTGTTTGTTATGTAGAAGGAAATATGTTCCAAACTTGATAATGAACAGGTTTTTGGGAGCATTTTTGGGATGAATTTTGGATCTAAAAGTATATTTCATAATAATATTAGGTGTATATATGGTGGTTAATTTAGAATAATCTTTTAGATAAGTCACTTCTACAAAAAGTTTATTCTAGAGAAGCCAGAATTGGAGATTATGAAAACCCACAAATCATTGTTGCAATGTATGACCTTTATATTTGTCTTTTTTCTACTTTCCTAAAATTTTGGCTCGACATTCGTCCTGCCAAAATGAATTTTTTTGATCGTACTGGTCGAAAATCCTAGCTACGCCCATGTTTGTGACAATAAACTGCAAAGCATAAAAATAGACAAAATGTGCAACGTGTGAAAGTAATCAAAGTATCAATGTTTGAAACCTAAAGCAAAATAGCTACGACCAAATACACAATTTAATTATCGTTACTTACGAGTTATGTAAGCATGGAAAACTGAATAAAAGCCTAATGCCTTACTTTTGTATGACTCCAAAATCCAAATATATACTTTCCTTGTCATTAAATGAATAAACTCGTTAATGTTACATAAAAATATCTCTCTTTTAATTTGGGGCAATTTAAGGACCACAAAAAAGTGATAAGGCTATCTAGCTACAGTTTCTGCTTATTATTTTATGTTGGGAAAAACAGGTTGGTGTATACCGAATGGCTGAAAACAACTGTTGGGAAAAACGGGTTGGTGTATACTGAATGGCTGAAAACAATTGAGCAGAGTAACGGTAAAAACCGATATGTCGAGGCAAGAGTTGGACTCTTTCTCTTTAAGACGAGATTGCCCCGCTCACGGTGCTTACGGAATACGGCAATCGTCTCCCAAGATACAACGACGACTACTTGCGATAGTTGCACTACAAATCGCAAGTACAACGAACACTTAGATGTTTTTGAACTCTCCTTTTATGGACTAAATGCAGAATGAAGAAGAAGCAAGTGAATTCGAATTTTTCTGATGTGTTGAAATGAATTCGGGGTGGTTTATATAGAGCTCCTGGTGCTTCTTTGGGGGTGCAACCCCTGGTCCCGGATCGGTCTTGGCCGTCGATCGCGCCATGTGGTTAACAATCGCGATCTCGATGGTCCCGATCCCATCTGCGAAGCGAACACACCCTTTGGCATACACCTTTGTACAGACGACAGACGCGTCCAAATACTTGTCCGTCGTCGTGACAATGCGCATCAGATCGGCCGCCACGTGTCGCCACTGTATGATTCTCGCCAAGTCACGCCACCCGTCTCGAGCCACCGGATCAACCCTGGTTCGATTTTCCAAAACTTTAAGGCTCTCAAAGCTCATCGATGTGTTGAAATGAATTCTAATTTTGGTTTATATAGAGCTCGGTGCCTCTTGGATGGGTGCAACCCCGGTCCGGACGATCGACCGCGTCGAGATCGCTCTGTGGTTACGGTTGTGCGATCCGATGGTCTTGATCGTGATATGTCATGAAGGAACACACCATTTGGCATACACCTCGCACACCGGACAAACGCGCCAAATCGCGGTGTCCCATCAACAGACGCGATCCAATCGCGCATATGTCGCCACTCGTATAATTCTCCGCCAATCATCGCCACCCATACCGAGCCACCGGATCAACCCTGGTTCGATTTTCAAAAAGTGCGTCTCGAAAGCGCTAATGCGACTATGTGCGGCGGCGACGCGGCGCTGGCTCGGCTCCGGCCGGACGGTGCTCGCGCACCATCCTCGGTGCCTTTTGAGCAGGCAAAGGCTAGTCAAAATGACTTAGCCCACTTTAGGGTGTACCATAAGGAGTTCCACTTGATTACTCCTTATTAGTGGTGAAACTCTTTATTAATTAGTCAAACATTTACTATGTTTTTATGTGTGATATGACTTTCCATATTACCACCCTTTTATATTCCATATATAAAAGATTTTAAGTGGCCAACTTATGCATTAATTTCTCATTCACCCGATATTGGTTTTGAGAAATTCAAAATGCTAAACTCATCTACCCGCAAGATCGTAGATGACGTTTATCTCATTTATTTCATACTTTGAATAAATGACTCCACTTAAATAATTGGTCAAATTGGGTCAAAACCCAATTTAACAAAACCAATTCCAACATTTTACGTTAACTGCCTTTGTGATCTTAAATTGCAAAAAGTCAAAATAAGATAAGATTAGGGCTGCAATCGAACTGAGCCGAGCAGAGCCGAGCTTTTGAGTGTTTGAGTTTGATATATTTATTATCGAGTCGAACTCGAGCCTGAATTTATCGAACATGTTGATGACTCACGAACTTTTTCGAGCCTTATCAAGCCTAAACGAGCTTAATAAATATTAATTAAAAATTAAAATATTCTTCAATTTATTACAAAAAATAAAATTATTTATATTTAAAATTCATAATATATTTATTAAAACTTATAATTTTATTCAAAAAATTAATTTTATTGAACTATTTTTATATTATCTTAAGTAAAAATATGAAAAATTTAAATTAAAATCAAATTATTAGTTCAATTTATACGAGCTTACTATCGAGTCTATTCACGATCTTACTAACGAGCTTGTTCACGAGCTAACGAACCAAATATCTCTAAGTTTGAGTTTGGTTCGTTTATTTTAACGAGCCTCGTTAAACGAACTCTAACGAGAATTTTTTTATCGAATCGAAACTTTGAATAAATTTCACGAATGGCTTTTGTTTCATTCGTTTAATTTCAGATATGATACAATATTGTGTAAAGGTATTAATATTTGAGACCAAAAGTCAAATAAAACTTTACATATAAGACCAAAAATGCAACTTACACCTTATAAGTTATGTATACATAGATTAATTGCTTTCTCGTTTTGCGACTCCAAAGTAGAAAAAATAATTCTTGATAGATAAATTCTTTAATTGGCGTTTCATAAAAATATTTGACTAATGATGTCATGAGAATTTGCAGTGCTCCTGTCTCTAGTTTAAAACATGGAGCAAACTTGAACAAAAGAACGATTCAAATTAAACAAATTATCCTTTTCAAAAAATAATATAAAATAACATTTATGCAAGTTAAAAAAAAATCATGCTTAATTTGTGTTGAAGATTTTTGGTCCAAAGTCCAAACTCTGTGTTTGGTAGAGCCTACATGTTCAGAAATCCATTATTGCTTGTACGCTTAGATTTGGAATCACACCTAACTACCAATTATGCAGTATGAATTTAACCCATGTTTTAAAAAAACATCTTGAGCTTAAAGTGTGCTGTTCTCGCTTTAGCTTCTTCTGACCAAATTTACTTTAATAATTTGAATGTAACAATAATGTCTGTCTTTACTTATGTAAGGTACAGATAGAAAACGTTGTTCTCCTGCTATGTAATGTTGCTCAACATGATGTCAATGGAAGACTTCCAAGAAGGTTACTTTATTGGTGTTCTCTAGGGATGACAATAGGCGGGGGCAGTGCAGTATTGGGACATACCATCCCGTCCCCAAAATATCATCTCAAATACCATCCCCATACCATTCCGTTGGGATCTGCAGTGACGGGGATGGGAATCTCCCGTTCGGGAGCAGGGGTTCCCACGAGGGAATCGGGTTCCCATTTTATATTTATTAATAATTTATTAAAAAAATAAATTATTTAAAATAACTAATAATTAAAATAAAAATAAATTTATAATTTCTAAGATAAAGAATGAGAACAAGTAAACTTATAAAGACTTAATATTTTATTTTTTATAATTAATAAAATAAAATATTATAAATAGAAGTAATATTAATAATATATAAATATAATATATAAACCAGGGAATGGGGATGGGACGAGGATCCCCGTTTTATCTAAATGGGGTCGGGGATGGGGACGGGAATGGGGGGAGGGGATATAAATACCATCCCCATCCCATCCCCACTTCTAGAGAATCGGGAATCCCCATCCCCGTCCCATCCTGCATTAGGGGATTTTCCGCTCCATTTTATTCGGACCAATGGGGATGGTTAAAGCGGGGATTTTGCCATCCCTAGTGTTCTCTTTCTCATATAGACTTGTATACTTTTAAAAGTTAAAAGTTCTCCGACGCTTAGAAGGTGCAGCATGTTTAAGTGAACTTATAAGCTTATAACATATACTTTTAAAGTTTATAAAATGTTGAATCTTATTTTGAAAATAAGTTGGTTTAAATTTATATGATTTTCATGGTTTTTCTATTCGGCTCACACCACTTTCGTGTATCGGCCCACCCAACTATAGTCTACTAGCTACGCCGATGTTGATAAAGTGTTTTGGATAAAATAAGATGAACGAACTTATAAGATATTAGTAATGACATTATTGTAATTAAAATGATCAAATACAAGGAGGTTGTTAAAAATAAGATCATATTTTGAAAATGAGTTGATATTCACCAAATTTTTAAAAAAATAACGTATAAGCTCCTAACATCTTTTATTTTTTTAAAAAATAGTTGGAAGGAGTGGTTGGCTAGGAATGAATAAATCCAGTGTTCTAGAAAATGCTAGGCGCTAAGTGAGACGCAGACTAAGACCTAGTGCCTAGGTGGAGCCTGGATGAGGTTAGACAGACCTAATTAGAAGAATAACGTAGGCGGACAAGGGGGACTAACGCTTAGGCGGGGACTAATTAGGGCTAGTCAGAGATTTTTGGAACAGTAAATAATTATCAAAGAAACCAAACGACTCAGGTTCGAACCCTAATCAATATCCTTGCAAAGAATAAACGATATCACTATCAAATAATTACTAAATACTATTGGTTAACTTATAACCTCTTATAAAATATTTTGAAAAGTTTATATGCTCAGCTAGACATCCTATCAATCTCGTCAAAGAATAAGCAAAATCTTTTACATTATTCAGTTTGTAAGATTGGTTGTTTCAATTGAATTGAATACAAATAAAATTTCAAAGGAAACTTATATCATTTGCCAACCCATTAGATGATATCCATAATAGCATTTATTATCTATAAATATTTTAATAAAGGTTAAAGGGCCTTGCGTAATTCCACCAATTGTCCATACCGCTGCTATTTAGGTGTCCAGAATTTGGCCCCTCAAAATTGTTTGTTCAAGTGGGTACCAATTTCCCTCAAAAAAAAAAAAGTGGGCACCAATAGCATCAACGAAATTATGTGGGCCGGGCGCCCAAGACACCTTAGGCCCATAGTCCACATTCCATACAGCCCAATTTTACATGTGATGAATCGCTTCCCCACGTATGCGGATAGGAAGTTCGAAATCCCAGATTGCCATGTCAGCAGCCCCAATTTTTTCTTAACCCCAAAAACGAAATAAAATATTATTTCTGTGTTATTTCCCAAATTTCCCACCATTTTCCCTTTTTCTTCTGTATTTTCAGAAGCCATTATCACTACGATTTCTGTACATTCAAAATCTTCACTGCTAAACTCTGTATTTATTTATGTCTTTCCAGGCGCGCCACCAGAACCTCGTCTCTTCCAGGTAACTTTTTTTTTCTTCACTTTTTTATTATAATTTTTTTGCTTACATGTTATTCTGCAAGACGTCTTGCTTTTCCCGTTAAATTCCGTGAGTCCTGCTCAGTTTGCACTAGGTTTTAATATATGTGTGATAGTCGGTATACTGAAGTGATTGAAGTGTCTTTTTGGCAGTTGATTTCTGCTTTGATTCGATATCTTATTAATATATATTTTTATTTTTGTGGTGGAGAAACTTTGCTGAGAGTTTATCATTGGTTTTAGTCTAGTACTGTTGGGAAAGGCTGGAGTGATATTTTGGTGGCATGGGTTTCATACTAACTACCATAGAATGAGATCATCTCTGGTAGTTGCAAGGTTTTATTTAGTACAGTGTTAAAGATGTGATTGCTAAGTGTATTCTTTATTTACCAGGAATAGAAATCGAGAAAAGAGAATCTACAGAATGAAAATGAGACGTGATTTGATAGATTAAAGATGTAATTGGCACATCAGAAATTGTTCTGTGAATATTTAATTTGTATCTATTGGGTGCACAACATTGGGAAATTGGGTTACAGCGACGTGGTTGCCAGACAACTCTACAACAAACTAAGTTTTAATCCACTCGTGGGGTCGGCTATACGGATCATATCGCGCCATCGTTTACGGTCATAAGCCATATTTTCGTTTATTTCTAGGTATAACATGTCATGTTTAATAGCTTCTTTCCAAGTCTTTTTAGGCCTACCTCTCCTCTTTTGATTTGTGTGAGTGATTCTCTACCTTCTAAACGCCGCACAGGTGCATCTAAAGGTCTCCTATAAACATGTCCAAACCATCTTAGTGGGAAAACAAGCTTCATTTTGTTTGTTAACCTCCAGTCCTTCTCGATATATAGAATAAAAAGACCAACACAGAGAAAAAATAAAAGAAAGAAAATAGAGAAAACTGTTTTTGGTGGATGGACTCACCACTTATGTTTGAAGTAAAGAAAAGATGGATATGCTGTTGTATTTTTTGGTCTTTTTCCAGACGCAAATGGTATTCTTTTCCATAGTAGCTCAAACAACACAAGAAGGATCTTCATGGAAAGAAAATTTTGAATGCTCACAAAACTTTTCAAGAAATTTTTCCATTTCTACAGATCTTGGATTTCTGGTACCATAACATTTCCTTGATCACAGACTCACAGTTAAGTGACATATTAGTGGTGTTCAAAGCCTAACAACAATTGCCAATGCATGAGCAAAGTCAGGCATGTGATTATAAACTAATAAATTGTGAGAATGTAGAGTTGTAGCTTTTTATCTGATATTTCGTATGCAGATGCATTTTAAATTAATAAGGCAATAGCTTTTTACTAGTTCTAGATTGCATATGAGCTATCAAATCCTATGTGGTGGGATACGAGAAAGCGGGACATCAAAGAACACACATATGTGTACACACATTTTTTTAATATGTTTTCATTGGGGACAAAAGGAGGACAAATTTAAACTTGTTAGTACTGCATCAATTTTAATGATTTTATATATGTGCCCTTTCACCTCCTTTCAAAAAACAAAAACCATTACGTCTCCCCCTAATTCTTCTCATGATGAATATATCATCTATTAAGTTTCTAGTTAAGCTTCTGCCTGTCTTTGTGGGGCTCCGATGCTAATATAATGGTTGTGCCCTGTTTGGAGTGGAGTATATATTATATGGGTGATGATTTTGTGGATCTAGGTGTCAGGCATGCCCTGAAATGGGTATGGAGGTGAAGAGAGGTAATTGTTAGAACTTATGGATTTTAAAGAGAGGGCCCTGGGGCTTGTTTACATGATAACATAATGGAGACTAGCAAGTTTATGTTGGGATACATTAAAGATGTTTCAGATATTTGCAATGGTACTAAAAGATCATCCATTTCACTTTAAAGATGGAATATATTTATAACTGAAAAATGGTGGAGGAATATATCGTCGTGCGCTTTCAGTAAATTAAAAAATAACACCAGAAACAATTATTTGAATCTTCCATCAACTAAGAAAAGAACCTACATTGTTTGTTAATGGTTCTTAGTTCACATTCATGAGTTAAATATGTGAAAAGGTGTGATATTGCTGCTTGTTTAAGGAACTTGCGACACATATTCACTTATTATAGAATGTGCATCTGCCTCATCCTTTTAATTTTTTACTTGCAGTTCATCAAGTCCATGGCTTCCAGTTAAACCAATCAGAGCCTATTTCTTTAATGGAAAAGGTGTTGGCTTGGATCACCTGGTATTCAATCATTATTGTACAAGGAAGAAAGGTCGTGTAAGGATATCCCATTTGGAAAATGTTAAATTTAGTCTTAGGTGCAAGTTGCCAGATTTAGGCAACGATCCAGTAGCTTTTCGCAAATTAAGGAGGATAGATCATCTCCTGCCTTCGCGCGTCTGCTGATGATGGGGTGACAGTTAATGCAAAATCCCAAGCAAGAACCAGCAATGATGTTGAGGATCTGAGGTATAAATTAGACCAGTCTTTGCAGGATGAAGACTACAATACTGGCCTGGTTCAGTTATTGCATGATGCTGCTAGGGTATTTGAGCTGGCAATTAAAGAACAAATCTCTTTATCAAAGATATCCTGGTTCTCAACTGCCTGGCTTGGTGTGGACAAAAATGCTTGGGCTAAGGCACTTTCTTATCAGGTTAGAATAACAGTTTAATATTTCAATATTCTCTAGGTTAGTTGTGTTGGAGCCATGAATTTCTAAAAACGTTTATTTGAGCCTTCTGAAACCTGAAGTCTACATATATGGCACTGAAATAGAATTTTCATTACTATTTATCTAATAAGGACAAAAAATAGGAACTTATATTATACTATTGAATTTTCTCAACCAGATATAGATGACACCTTTTAGTTTCATTTCATTTTTGGGAATAAGCTCCCGCTCTTGCCTGAAGATCTGTAAAATTTCTTTAGGCGTCTGTGTACTCTCTTCTGCAAGCAGCAAGTGAGATTTCATCTCGAGGAGATGGAAGAGATAGAGATATCAATGTTTTTGTTCAGAGGAGGTAACTATCAATGTTTGGCTGCTGGCTTGTCTATGTCAATTGTTTGATATAAAATCTAGGAAGAGGGAACTCCTGTTGCATTTTTGCCCTTGCTTTTGGCCTTTTGTTTTCTCACATTTTCAGTGTTGTATATTTTGTCCATTATTAGACATACTATTAGTTTGTTCTTTCTTATTTTACAATTTATTTAATTATGGATTTTACGTGTTGCATACATGAGGATAATAAGACTGACATTGTCTTATTTACTTGTAAAGATTAAATTGTGCGTTTTTAGCCCGATAGTTCTGATTCTCCCTGCTATGTGGTGTGTCTGTGTGATTTTTCAGTTTGCAGTTGTTCTGATATACTTCGTAGAGATATATGATACTTTTATTATTGCATTAATGTAGCCTATCACGGCAATCTGCTCCTTTGGAGAGTGTAATCAAAGATAAGTTGTTGGCCAAACAGCCTGAAAATTATGACTGGTTTTGGTCTGAGCAAATCCCAGCTGTGGTGACCAGCTTTGTTAATTATTTCGAAAAGGAGCAGCGTTTTGCCCCAGCTAACGCAGTGTAAGTAGTAACAATACTTTTATGAGCATGATAAACACCCACATATATTCATTGGTGAGATTAATGCTAGAGTCCCGAGTTTGTATATTTTTACAGGTACAGAAAAGGCTTGTCCTCGGTTTCAGGAAATTCAAGTGACATATCCCTTCTAATGCTTGCACTTAGTTGCATTGCAGCGATCATGAAACTTGGCCCAACAAAAGTTTCTTGTGCTCAATTTTTTCCATTATTCCTGACATAACTGGTAGATTGATGGACATGCTGGTTGAGTTTGTTCCTGTTCCCAAAGCTTACCATTCGATAAAGGAAATTGGGTTGCGAGAGAATTTCTTGTCCATTTTGGTCCTCGAGCAGCTGCATGTAGAATGAAAAATGAGTTGGGTGCTGAAGAAATTATGTTTTGGGTGGGTATAGTACAAAAGCAGCTGCGAGCTATCGACCGGGAGAGAATATGGTCCAGACTCACTACCAGCGAAAGTATTGAGGTTAGTCTGGAAGAAGTGTCTATTTGCATTTGCACATGCTTTCATAGTTGATTAGATGACTGATTTCGTGAAACATATGAAGCCATAACCAAAATAAACTTATCTTTGTTAAAAAATTGTCACTTTTTATGTGTAGTTATAATTATTTTTGGTATCAAGTTTTAGCTGCCAGCATGCTGTTGCATAATTATAGGCATTTGCAAGAATGAGCAGTGTTACCCTCAGGGAAGCGATCATAGGTTTGTTATATCTGATGATTTCAAGCAACTAGGTTATTCATTATTCCATGACATTAGCAAACACTTTTCACCTTTCCATTTCCCAACTCTTTTGTTCGAGTAGTCTGTGAACGGTGCCGAAATTTGTGAAATATGCTAAGGAAATCCAATACATATGTTGTCAAGCCTTTGCGCTTTGTAGTTGGGACAATGATTTTTGAGTCGAAACATTCATTTCAATCCTTAACAGCTCGGATATTAAGCTTGATGGTACGATCTTCATATTTACGTCCCCAAGTTGGGGAGTAGCCTTGATGCATTTTAGTGGGGCTGCAATATAATTTCTCATAAAAACCAATTTCTTAATTTAGGGTACTTTAGTGAAAACATAATGGTTATAAAGAGTTACTGGACTCTTTTAGCTTTCTACTTTATGTGCAAAATATGCAAACAAAAAGTTCTTGGATTTCTTTCTTGCCTTTATTGCTCAAGTTCTTAACCTTTTTCCCCTATTGTAAATTGTAATGGAGGTTTTGGAGAGGATTTGGCCATATTTGGGTTCTTCATTGCCTTGGGGAGAAGCACACAGTCCTTTCTATTCGCTAATGGCTTCGAAACCATGGATGAACCCATTGAAGGATTTATACGGTTCAACTTCTAATTTAGAGATGTACTTCTTTTCTATACACACTTCATACGTTTTCTGTGCCTTACTATCTTCTTGAGCAGGTATCTAATTGGAGGCAGTGTGCTATATTATCCTCAGCTGTCAGCAATAAGTTCTTATCAACTGTATGTGGAGGTCAGCATGAAGAATAAATCATTAACAGAATCTACATTGTGGAAGAAACTAAAAATCTGTTAACGTAACAGGTTGTGTGTGAAGAGCTGGATTGGCTTCCTTTTTATCCAGGCAGCAGCACTACCTCCAAACGCACATTTGGACACAAAAATAAGGAAAGTCCCCCAAATACTGAAGCGATTCCCCTGGTATTAGATGTTTGTTCTCACTGGATTGAGAGCTTTATAAAGTACAGTAAATGGCTGGAGAATCCAACTAATGTCAAGGCAGCTAGGTTTCTCTCCAAAGGGTATCAACTTTAGAACTTCCAAAGTGAATAAAGTTAATGTCCAATCAGTAACAACTTTTAGTGGATATACATAAATTTCATTCCATAGTGTAAACATTGCCATTTTTTTCCTTCACTTATTTCAGGCACAAAAAATTGAAAGCATGCATGGAAGAGCTGGGAATTCAAAAAGTAAGTTGAAGGATGGAAACCCATACTTGTTCGCTCCCTGCATTCTGTCTTTCTTTCTTTGTGCGTTCTGCATGCTTGTGCACTCAAAACATGAGAAGTGCTTTAATTTTTCTAGTAGACTGTTCAAATACATGCTCAAAGCATTGATGGCTATAATTATTGAATTGATTGTAGAAATAAAAAGCATCCCAAGATCTGCCTTTATGAAATGTAACATTTTTGTGGTTTCTCATGGAAAACTGATAAAGATCGGACTCGGAGGATGCTTTGGGTTAATATTCCAAATGACTCTGCTTATGTAACATATTTCACTGGGATTATAAGAGGGTTAGCCTAATGATATCATTTTTCTGATTAACAATTAGTTCAGATGGAAGTTCAGAATAAATGATAGCATTCTTTGGTGGCTGCTTGTAAACAAACCACTCCCATTAGTCAAAGAGCAATTTTTATGCGTAGTACCCTCTTTTGTTTTGACGTTTGAAGCTCTCTTATATAGTAATCAGTGACCAAGGACTTTTGACAGTTATGATTTTGTTTCATTATGTGTTTCCTTTCAATTAGTTCATACCAGAAACTGTTCACTGTTTTTGCCGGAAAACACTGTTCTGTTCTGTCCGGTAACACTGTTCACGCCGATTTTTTTTTTTTGGGTTCTATCCAAAAATATTGTCACGCCGGAATTATTGTTCTGCCGGAAATACTGTTCGCGCGGAAACTCTCTTGTTCATGAATGGTTATTTAAGTCACAATGTCGATTCTTCTTTCAAAACAAAGGGTCGGTCTCGTTTGCCTTTCAAAGGTCCACGACCATTACAACCGAAACATTGAATGGTAAGAATTGCTTGAAATGCGGATTCAAGATTACTATCTCTCCCGGCGAATATAATGAATATTTACGACTAAAAAGCGACCAGCCCATCGGCCATTTAGCTCACACTCGTGAATTACATGGTTTTTGTCTCTCTCACTACACCTATGGGATGGGTTTTGGATTTAGGTGCTTACGATCACGTGTTGGTAATTATGTATTTTCTCGAGTATCCAAACCAAATTTCCCATTATATTCTTTATTGCGGATAGATGGGTCAAAAATCCGGGCGGCCGGTTGGGCGGGTTTCCAACTCCCTCAATTTCATTGAGTTGATCTTGTTGGTTCCTAATTGTCTTTTAATTTGATATCCATAAGTAAATTAACTCGTTCTTAAATGCACCAACTTTTCACTTGATTCTTTTTGATACAAGGCCGAGGAGTGCAGGCGGACGATTGGCGCGAGGATCTCGAATCTCGTGGTCTCTACTACCTTCAACCACAAGTTCCGCTCATGCGCCCATCTGCATCCCCGTCTTCTTCATCGTGCGTTTGGGTCACCTTAAGTCTCTGCCCAAATTAAAAACAATGGTACCTGGTCTTTCCACGGGTTGAGTCTTTAAATTGTGAGTCTTGTCGATTAAGGCAAACATGTTAGTCTCTTTTTCTAATCGTATTAATAATAGAGCTTCATCTCTCTTTGATATTGTTCATTCGATGTTTGGGGTCAGTCGTGTTTCGTCTATCTTGGGTTATCGGTATTATGTCACTTTCATTGATGATTTCTCCAGATGCACTTGGGTATTCCCCAATGAAAGATCGTTCGAGTTGTTTGGTATTTTGAAACATTTTGCTCGAAATTAAGACTGATTTGGTAAAATGATCAGTGTCTTTGCGTAGTGATAATGCAAAAGAATATTTCTCTACGATCGTTTCAATTCCTTTTGCGTTCAGCGGAATTATACATCAATCAGTTGTCCCATACACCTCAAACAAAATGGGGTAGTGAGCGAAAACACGAGACACATTGTTGATCTGCTACCTTGTTGATACAATGATACACCTTTAAAGTTTTGGGGTGATCTTTGTCACTTGCCACTTATTTGATAAATCGAATGCCATCCTCTGTGTTGAATGGTCGGGTTCCTACTCTATTTTGCACCCTACACTATTTTTATATGTTGCCCCCTCGTATTTTTGGCTGTACTTGTTTTGTTCATGATCTATCTCCTAGTCGTGATAAACTGTCTGCTCGATCTATCAAGTGTATTTTCTTGAATTTTACTCCCGTTCTCAGAAGGGCTACCGCTGCTACTCTCCTCCTACAAACCGTTTCTACATTTCCGCTGATGTTACTTTCTTCGAGGACATATCATACTTTGCTGCAACTACTATCCCTTCTCACGAATTGGATCAGGTTTTGCCTATACCCTACTTAGAGTTTATTCGACCAGCTTCTGAGCCTTTTGTTTCCCCAGCATTGCCGGATGCTCCATCATCTTCACCACAGTCTCCTCCACCTATAAATCGATTTGGCATTACTTATGAAAGACGATCAGGAGCCACGAGCTTCCAGATCTGTCCCGGAGAGGTCTCTCTCCTACAACCGATCCACTGATTCACCTGATTTGCCTATCGCCATCGCAAGGTACGCTCTACCCGTAACCCTTATCCCATCTACAATTTTCTATCCTACCATCGTTTGTCTCCCACATATTGTGCTTTCGTTTCTACACTCTCTTCTATTTCTATTCCTAAGACAGTTTTAAGCACTATCCCGTCAGGATGGAAAGCGGCTATGATTGATGAAATGTCGGCTTTGAGTTACAACAATATGCGAGCAGCTTGTTCCCTTCCTCTGGCAAATTATTGTTGTTCAGTTGGGTATTTAATGTTAAGATTATACTGATGGACAAGTTGATCGCTTGAGAAGCTCTACTGGTAGCGAAGAAAAAGGATATACACGATCATGAGTGGATTACGGTGATACTTTTTCTCCCGATTGCAAAGATGTCCTCGATTCGTTTATTCTCGCTATGGCTGCCATGAAACATTGGCCCCTCTTTCGATTAGATATCAAGAATGCCTTTTTGCATGGTGACTTGGAAAGGAGATTTATATGGAGGCGACCTCCTGGGTTTTGTTGCTCGGGGGAGTATGGTTTTGGTATGCAAGTTAAAAAGTCTTTATATGGTTTGAAACAATCACCTCGGGCTTGGTTTGGTCGATTCAATAGCAAGTTCTTCAACAATTTGGAATGATCATTGTGAAGGAGATCATTACCTTCTTCGATGCTCCTCGGCAAATAGATATATCTACTTGCGGAGTCATGTTGATGACATTGTAATTACGGGCGATGATTGTGAAGGTATCGAGGCTTTAAAACAAACAACATTTCACAATTTTCAAACTAAGGACTAGGTCCTCTTAGATTTATTTTCTTGGGATTGAAGTAGCTCGATCAAAGTCGAGGTGTTGCTATCTCTCTCAGGAAATATGCTTGATATTAGAAGAAACAAGTGCTACAGAATTGTAAACCGATTGCTACTCATGGACCCTGTAATGTAAAGTTGCTTCTAACCGGGGAGCCATTGCGATCCAGGAAGATCTGAGAAGAAGGCTAGTTGGGAAGCTAAATTATCTCACCATGACGAGACCAGGACATATCTTTCCCCGGTAAGCATAGTAAGTCGGTTTCTCAACTCTCCTTGTGAGTCATTGGAATGATTATTGAATTGTCAAGTACATTAAAGGGTCACACAGGAAAGGACTTGTTTTCAGCGATAGAGCCCACTTAATATCATTTGGGTATTGAGATCTTGATTAGGCGGGAGATGAGAATGATCGAAGATCTACCTCTCGGTTGTGTATATTCATAGGAGAAACATGATTTCATGGAAAAGCACGAAACAATTTGTTGTTGCTCGATCAATCGGAGGATCTTGGGCTATGGCTATGCAACATGTGAGCTTTTGTGGCTCAAACATTTATTGCAAGAATTACATTTACGTGATGTTGGTCCTATGGAGCTCGTGTGTGATAATCGATCGACTCTGCATCTCTCCTCAAATCCAGTTTTTTCACGAGAGGGCGAAACATATAGAAAGTCGATTGCCATTTCCTTAGAGAAAAGATTCTCTCTCGGAATCATCAAGACCTCCTTTGTCAACTCTAGAGATCAACTTGCTGATATCTTTACTAAATCTCTCACGGGGTCCTCGAATAACTTACATATGTGACAAGATGGATGCATATGATGTATATGCTCCACCTTGAGGGGAGTGTTGAGATATTATAATGTATGTTAGTGCCTTTAACTTTTGGTAGTGCCCTATCTTTGGGGTTTATGTTTCTTTCTTTTTCCTTAATTCATGGGTAGATTAGGGTAGTCTTTTGGCTATATAATGTGTAATTGTCTTTGATGTTCAACACAAGAAATGTAATCAGTTTCATAGGACTAAAAGCTTGTAAGGTAGAGGTTTTCAGATCTTTTGCGTAAAAACTCCATGTTATTGGATGCAATTTTTCTCCTATCCACTACTTCTTTACAAACGAAATCTGATAAACCTGGCAGAGCCAAAATATTTATGGGAATAGTGGAGGGACATCCTTTAAAGACTAATGTTGCAAATGCTTGGTTTGCACAAGGTTATTGTTGAAAGTGTGAGAGTAGTCGTTCTCTGCGTATGATGCCAATAGTCAACTCTATCTTCTTCTCTTAGAACCACTGCCCCACACTGTTGAATTTGATACAGCCTTCGTGGCTGTTCAGTCTTCATTTCCCTTGTGAATCATATTAGTTATCATGTCGAAGCTCTTTTAGACTTATAGGAACTATAATTTCTTTTCTCACTATAGCATCATGTGGGATGGTTACATGGTGCTTTGTCCCTATTAAAAGATCAAAAGTGGAGAAAGTTATGTTGGCTTTATTTGGAAATGGATATGACAGGAGTTGACATGCATTACTCACTTTGTGTGATCCCCGTAATGATAAGATTGAAAGATATTATGTTTGTGGATTAAATTGGTTGTGATTCATGATAAGCTTGTTGTTTTGTTCTGAAAATATGTTATATTTGATGAATCACAAGATCATAGATTATAACTTTTATGTAATTTATTGGAGTTAATGCTCAGAAATTTTGTTCACAGGGATCATTTACCAGTTGATAAAAGAGGCACAATCGTTTGATAAGGTATTTGGAATCTATATTGAGTGAAGCTAATTGTAAAAAAATTTATCCTCAACATTCATGCAAGCATTGGGAATTGAACTCATATCGTTTCCTTTGGGTGGGGGTGAATCAGTGAATTTTGGAAAGTGAAAATCTTGTATGCAGAAGATGCCTCCTCTCTGCATCCAGCAGAGTCTCAATGTCTAGGAAGTGATCATAGTGACGAGGTTTCATCAGACTGTTCTCTCTTCTACATTCATTACTTAAAACCTTCTTGCTGAATGTGAAGTTCCATAGTCTAGAGTTGATTCTAGTTTGTTTTGTTAAGTCGAAGTTCAGTTGTTTATGAGTCCTCTAACCCTGGAATTTAGCTTTTGATAGTTTTATCATATAATTTGGATTAGTTACTTCAGGGTGCATATAACTACGATTTATTAAATTGAACCAGTCCACATAAACTATCTTGTGCTAGAACTTCAATTATGCACCAAAATTTGGTTTTCTATTAGGCACTGGAGAATGTTGAAGAAGCTCTTCTACGGCTTGAAGAATTGCTTCAGGAGCTGCATGTATCAAACTCTAGTTCTGGAAAGGAGCATTTGAAAGCTGCTTGTTCAGACCTTGAAAGGATACGAAGACTGAAGAAAGAAACTGAATTTCTTGAGGCATCTTTTTTTAGGGCTAAGGCAGCTTCTCTTCAGCAGGTATATACTGAAATTCTTCTGAATCAATTGCTTCACCTCTAAAATTTAGCTGAAATCGGCACCTTTAACTGGTCTTCACCATGTGTATGTGTTATGTGCAACTTTGATTGCACTTGATGTTTTTCTTTGTGACTACCATAGCTTAATTGTCATCTTTTACTGGAATTTTCTCATGACAGATAAAACTATATGTAATTTTTTTTTTGTTTAGTTCTTATAACATCAAGCTTTTTGAATACTCTGTTTCTCGTTACATTGTTGTTTTTGTGTGATCACATGGATGTTGGGGCAGTTGGATGAGCATGGACATTCTTTAGGGACAGAAATCTGAATCAGATGTTTTTGGTCTGGAAAACTCTCTCATGGACATAAATTATGCATGAACTTTTTCTATGGTGTTTTATCAGTACCTATTTTTGGGGACTTGCTGATGAAACAATAGGACACGTGAAAAGATGTTTTGATATGCTGGGAGATGTTAAGAAGGAGTTATTAAGGACATCTTTGGGATGAACACATAATTTAACCCCAAAAAGAGGGTTAGGTTATATAACACCAAACTTTTAGATATAAATGAGAATAAAAAGTAGGAAAAGTTCTATGAACCAGAAAATAAAAATTAAGTGAAATTAGTGATCATCTGAGACTTTTGAGTTTAAAAGATTTGGTTGAATTTCCACTTTGATAAATGAAATTTCTTAATGCGGTTTGTAGGGTCTGGGAAGCAAGAAAACTAAGATATAGTGGCAACCTGTTTCTGCTAGGACTTGGTGTAATAGACAGGAACTTCGTATCTTTATGGACTATTATTTGACTAATAGTTGCATTTGGCAGAAAAATCACACATTTGCCTTTCATTGGTGCAAGGCATTAGGTCTACTTAGGGGTTACCTTTTCCAAGAGATTAGCGCAGTTTTATGTAACTTGCGTGTTTATGAGGCTTATGTCCTCTTGTTATCTCTCTTGCTTTCTTAGTGAAATTTAATTTCTAATGTAAGAAATTACTCCATTTGTTTGCTCTCTTATACTGCTTTTATTGATCTATTCACTATTGATTTTAATGTTGTTGAATAATCTTCTCTTGTTCCCCTTGTCTTTTAAATTATCACTGCAACCATGTTGAACTCGTAGTGTAAGTATTCCATTTTATTGTTACAAACTAGAGGTAGGTATGCATAAATTTAAATTATGTTGTGTTCTACTCTATCTACAGTACTCAATAGAGATCAGTGTCCTGAAATTTATCTTCTCTTTCTCTTTGGCTTCTTTTTTAATCCAATAGGGAGATGTCAGTGGCCTTAGCCCTCCAGTTGGTGAGCAGCAACAGTATTCCAGAGGAAAAGGTAGTAAAAGTTCTGACATGGAAACTGATAGGAGCAGCAGGTACGAAACTTTTAAGATAACTTTATGCTCTTATAATATGTTCAGTCTTGATCTATTTTTTGTTATTTTGTAAACTTGCTGCTGATTTGATTATTTTATGTGCTGAGTAGTGTCTTTCTTTAATGGTTTGCAGTTCTCGTGGATTATGGAGCTTTAATACGCCGGCCAAACAAATCCTCTGGCCTGAGCTCTTCAACTGCAAATGATAGTGTATGCCTTAATTGATTCGACAATTCATCGATTACTTTTACATTTATTTGCTCGTGTGCTGTTGTTTTACTTCTATTGATGAACTGTTTAAGTTCAGACTTTCTCAAGATTGTTGTTTGTGATTCTGGGTGCTTCAGCTGACATTATTCATCGCATCAAATGTGTCAGTTACTGAGCAACTATGGTAGTGCCTATCATAGATGCCCACACCCCTTGATTTTCCTTGATCATTCGTCCAGTGTCTTTTAGGACTTGGTCTATCCTTCAGCATCTATACATGAATACTTTTGAGGTTTTCCCATCGATGTTTATTTAGTGATTTGCATTTAGTAGCCTCCACGAACATCTTAATTTATATATCACAAATATCCATTTGCATGTTACTCTGTCTTATTCAGGATGGCACAACTATTACTTTATCAATTGGAAGTATGAACTATATTTGATATTGTATGCCACTGGAATGGTCATGCAAAAGGATAGATAACCAGAACATGTATTTCTTGGAATTTTTTCAAAGGCATCCTGCTTGGTTGTGTATTCTGTCATTCTGATAGAACTGATATATAGAAATTCCGTAAGTTGTTTGAAAATCAAAATTATCCTAATTCTATGGTTGATATTTTTCATTTTTCGCAGAATGATGAGTTCTTTGAACAAGAAACTGCAAATAAGGGAAATAGCTGACTCAGAATCAGATGAAATTCAGCGGTTTGAACTTTTACGGAGTGAACTAATGGAGCTTGAGAAGCGAGTCCAAAAAAAGTGCTGACCGATGTGGATATGACGAGGTACATCGTTCTCTCCTGTGACTTTAGTTGTCATTATCAGCTATTTGTATGCCTAGAAATATTGGTCATCTCTCACAAAGTTGTTACTTCTTTTGATTTTATTATTCATAAGCCTTTAACAGTATTAATGCTTATCCCCTCCTACTTTTGGTGCAACTGAAACCCACAGGGTGCTCTTTTATTGAAATGGTTATGAAGATGGTTTTGTTTGCATGGCGAATAGTTAATGCTGTTAGATACATTTGATTCTGCTGTGACTGGATTTATTTTATATTTTAATGAAACTGCTACTTCACTGAATGTCTATGCAGACAAGTGGGGATAACATGCTGCATTAGTCAACTTATTAGAAAAGGGCTCCTTTACGATAATGTGACCCTCAGATGGGTTTTCATCAAGCCTTATAGAACTCTATTAAGAATCCTCAGTTGGTTGATTTTTAATTTTTTACCCTTGAGCTCATTATCTCATTATCCTTAGTACTTCCATTTTGAGCAAATTTTAGATTGCCAATCTAGGAGAATGAGAGACTCATGTAAAGTGGTATGACCTTGACTTGTCAGTTCTCACCTCTCTGTCAGAAGTTTTGTTCTCTCTATGACAGTGCAGCCTTTTGAACTTTATATATTGATGGAGTCAATTTGATGGTTTTTATGATCTATAGCATCTAAGAAAGAGTATGTGAGTCTTCCCAAAATGAAACTACTGTTACAAGCTTATGTTTATTAGGTACTTGTCCCCACATCTTCCTACCTTTATATAAAAATCATGAGATATCCAAAATCTGAATTATGTATTAAGAAGACATGCATATAAACAAGAAGACAAATATTTCACATGGATGGAGAGGACGGTAAATTGCCTTTATTTTGTGCACCCAGCAGGGATTAGGTTTCTCTTTGTTTTATTTTTCGAACAGTTGGAATTACGAATAGAACATTAGTTATTTCAGGAGGTTTAAGAAGGTTGCTGAGTTTTGTTGCCTGTATTTTTGCGAGAGGGGAAAAGACTAGTGCATGGCTCTTAGATATACAAAGGATATTGAGGATTTTGTTGAAGAAAGCATAAAAATGAGAGAGGCTAAGAAGCTAGAACATGAGCTTAGAGAGTTTGTAACTTTGTTAGACTACATGGGTCCAAAGGAAAGGAAAGAGCAAAACTATTGCTACTGGAAAAGAAGTGCTCCTAGCCGCAACAATGTTTGAATCTTTGGTCAATTAAGTTGAAGTCTATATCAAGCAGTCTTTAAATTTCACATGCAGTCTTTGACTTCTTTGTTCCAAGTGGGCACGCAGTATCTTCCAATCCATTTCTAATAAATTTTGATTTATTGAAGTACTTAATAAGAATTAAGAAAAGCTCTTTTTTTTTTGTTCTAGTTGTTATATTGAAATGTTTTGATGAACCCCTAATATTCCATGTCTTATATTTTCCTTCTTGTCTGGGTGGTCTAAACAGACAAGTATTTCATATGGTAGGGGTGTGCTATAAAGTGTATTATTTAAGATTATATTACACAGGCGTAAGTTTATTTCTGTTTGTCTGTAGTTAAATACTTTTCTGCTCATCCTTGAGGCTGTTACGCTGCTGTTTTATTTGATGAGACTGATACAATGTTTTCATGCAGGAGGAGGTTCAGGTCAAAGATAATGCATCCATGTATAATAGTGATGCTAAAGGCTCTATGTTGGTTCGGTTCAGAGAAAAAGATAGTATTATTGAGAAATCACTGGATAAACTGAAAGAGACAAGCACTGTATGAATACCTTATCCCTCTATATTTGACAATAACTTTGATGTGTTTCTTGTCCTGGTTAGTTGTTAGAGTTATGACTTATGAGCTCAAGTGGCATGTTCTCCTGATAACATTCCTCCATTATTCAAGCTTGAAATTACATTAGAAAATATTATGTCCAAGTTTATGTGCATAAACTTTTTTCACACATCTACGACCAAAATCTGTTGCTCCTTGTGATAACCAATTGTTGTCCAAGATATTATACCTAGAGCATTTGCTTTCACTGTGTGGCAAAGAAGTTGCTAACGAATCATTTTCTATGAGGAAATTAATATCATCCAGGATGAAAGATTTGGGGCTGCAATGCCATGATTTAGATAGTAGTTTTGGTATCATTTGATTTGAGGACTGCAACTTAGGTATTGGTTGTTTGATATTATTAAATTCAGGAGTGGATTGCTGTACAATATTTGATACTGCTGTCCAAGTTAGATAGGGAATAATCCTATATGTTCCCATGAATTTTAGGCCAAACCCAACTTCCTACTTAACTTTTAAGAAGTTGCATTTATTTCCTTTAGTCCTATGTGACCAATTTTAAGGCCAAACTTTACCTTCTTTGTCATCTATTCATTTTCTCTTTTGACAACCTTTAATTATTCTTTTGACATCAGTTTGATATTAACTTATGTTTTCCCTCAATGTAGAGGGTGTATGTGTTCCTTAGGTACTCCCGAATCTGTAATTTAAATGTCTTTGAGTTAATGCAGCGCATGATTGTAAAAAAGACTGCACATTTTAATGTCCTAAGGTAAGAAATCTAGCAAATATCATGTAATTTGATCTAGTCCTGTGTCACAACTCACAATATTGTTCAATACAAGGTTGATAAATAAAAATTTTCATATCATCAACATAGTCATTGATGCAAAATTTACTTTATTTATGGAGAATGAATTTGTTTAAGTAATTACATTAAGTATGGTTTATAGGTAATAAGTGTAATATTGCTTGATGCAAGGGGTAAATGTCACTTTACTTTCCAAATATGTTCTAGGTAGACTTTTTAAAAGATTGTGGAGGTAATTTGGATCAGAGCTCGAATTCTCAGACTACATTTAAAGCTGCATTTTTACCTTCATGACATGTTCTATCTTCTTTCATACTCTTGGCTCAAGATAATAACAGCAACTTTTATATTACTGAACTAAAACCCTTGCCAGAAGAGTAGTAGGGTTTTCAAGATCCTTTTTTTCTAGAATTGTATTCTTCCAAAAGCAAGTTACTTGATGTGCCCTTTTGCAGTAGCTCCTTTGGTTGATAATCAGTCAACTTGTTCTTTGCTTGACAAAGCTGGGCATGTTCCACCTGAATTCTGTTATAAAAAAAAAAAAAAAAAGGAAGCAAGAAATCATGCAAACTGATCTTGAATGTTATAAAATACTGCCACAGATGCTGTTGTGTATTAGCTGCCTCAAGTCTTGTATATTACTGGATGAATCAAACATCTCATGTAATAATAGACTTCTTGTTATGAACTATCTTGTCTATTCTGTGTGAATGAATAGTTCATGCATTTTGTTATTATTACTTTGGAATGTCTCAAAATTGTTTGTGTTCGTGAGCAGGATGTTTTTGCAAGGTACTCAGCTTCTAGCCATTGATACTGCTGCTGCTGTGGGACTCCTTAGGAGGGTGCTAATAGGGGATGAATTAACTGAAAAAGAAAAACAGGCTCTCCGAAGAACATTGACTGATTTGGCAGCAGTATTCCCTATTGGCTTTCTCATGCTTCTTCGGTAAGCACTAAGGATCTTATTTTCAAACAAGTCTCTGCGCATGTCTATTGGTTGATATTTGTCTCTAGTGGGAATTTTTGAGGATTTTGTGTCAGTCATGACCTGAACAATCTACGTGACTGAGATTTGGCTTTGTCAGCCATTGCTGTCTCTGTGGTCAACATATTTCTCTTAGGTTGCATTTAGATGGAAGGATTTGGATTTGATGGTAAGATTTCGGAAAGGATTTAGAACGACTCCATATAATATGGATTTGAAATCCACCAGACTCAAAAAATAGTTCAGAATAAGAGCTAAAGATTTGAATCCATTGATTTATGAGATTACCCAAACAATCTCTATGAATTCGTTAGGATGAATTTAAAATCCTTCCATCCAAATACAACCTAACCTATTGATTGTTTGGCATTCACTAGTCATTCCCAAGGTATTTTGAAAGTGAAAATGTTTTTTTTTTGTGTGCCCATAAAACAGCAAATACCGCACACCATTGCTTTCTTCCTCCATTGAATAAGCTGATTTAATGCACTGTCTATTGTAGGTTACTGCAGTCGGCCATGCTGCTATGTTGGCTGCAATTCAACGTTATGTGCCGTCATTGGTTTGTATCAGTGAACCCTCTGTAGTGTTGTTTACTCTTTTCATTTCTCAACACAACCTGAGACGAGCTAATTAATTTGTTCCGTGGCGCAGATACCTTCTACATATGGACCTGAAAGGTTAGATCTATTGAGGCAACTGGAGAAAGTAAAGGAATTGGAAGATGACGTAAACATCAATGAAAATGCTGAGGAGTAATCCAACTAGAAGCTTCGAATAGATCTTCAAGTTATCCTTCCGTGCTGCACAATCAACAGTTTCACTCTTGCCACATTTTAAATCTCATTGCCAACAGCTCATCGTTTTGAAGGGACTTCAGTTTCGCGACCAATCTTTCTAAATTCTGTTAAAATTTGGGATGTTTAGAAACTGGACATTTTTCGTTGTTTCTGTATGTTTTTGTTGGCGACCCTGTAAATAATTTTATTATGTAGTACTCATAATGCAATTGGCAGCCTTTATCTCACGTTGTTACATTTTGGATGTATTCTTGAAGAAACTTTTATGTGTTGGTTATCGTCTTGTGAGTTTTGTGTTTTACGTAGCTGATAAGTTGTTTCGTCCTAGTTAAATCTATGATTTCTTGCGGATGCTTTCTGGATATTTGTGAGGTACCATTGATTTGATGAATTTTGTCACTCTTTGTGCTAATGAATAGCTTATTTGTCATTTATTTTTAAAGAGACAGGACATTCTTTTAAGGCATCATGTGGTTGAGCTAAATAAAATGAAGTCACTAGGTTGCATTTAGATGGAAAAATGTGAAGCAAAGTATTTTTCTAAATTCATTCATTTGGATTGAATAATTTGAAGTTAAGGATTTCAGATTCATAATAATAAAGTCATTGAGCTTGTTTGGATACAATAGATTTTAAATCTTTAGGCTCTTATTTTGAGCAATTTTTTTAGTCATTATGGTGGATTTGAAATCCTCTTAAATGGATAATTTGAAATTCTTCTCTTAAATCCACCCTTCAAATCCAATTTCTTTCATCCATAATTCATGGAGGCCTTATTTGGAAGATGAATTTAAAACTACAGGTTTCAAATTCATTGATCATATTTGATACAATGAATTTCATATCTTTATGCTTTTATTTTGGTCAATTTTTTGAGCGAATTTCAAAACTATAGGAGTAATTTGAAACCATTTCCCCAAATCTTCACTTTAAATCCAAATCCTTCCATATCTCATAATTCAAAGAATTCCAAATTCTCCACTCTTATTTTGAATTAGTTTTTTAGCTATTTTAAGTCATTGTGCTATTGTTTGAGTCATTGAGTAATTTCTTATTTTTTTGAGATGAAGTTTGAAATTTTTTCAACAAATCCTCCTTTCAAACGTAACTCTCGTCCAAATGCAAAGTATTATTGGTTAATGAATAATCAACATTCACAAGGACATCATGTAAATTGTAAATAAAGCAACCAAAACGAGAACTAACTTAGCACATGGCATTGCCAACATGACTTCATGAGCATTAATAAAAACAAGAAGAGATTAGTTAAAAAAACTACTCTTGAGATTTATCCTAATTACAAAAAAATTATTTATTTTTTAAAATTATAATACCTACTAACATTTGTTTTAGCTTACAAAATTGCATTCGCAAGAGGCCTCAAGAAGGAATATTTGTTAGGTAAATACAAACTTAACGTAATTATTCCATCTCCCGTCTAATGGATCAAAATGATTCAACAACTTTATGTTCCACCATTGCATCAAGACTCCCGGGCATTGGACATTAAGGAACAACATTTTTCATATACACAAATGTTTACAAAATATTGATTTTTTTTTCCCATGTGTTTGCTGATCACCTTGTTGCCTTAGGACAAATTGGTTTAGGTTTAATTGAGTATACAAATGTCTCTCTTCCACACGTGATTGAGTATACAAATGTGAAATGCCTAAGAAAGACACACACATTACCCATCTATCTTTAGCACAAAGATATTTGTTCATTTATTTTTTCTCAATCCGTATGTTTTTTTCCGGATCGAAGCCCATAATCATATTTAAGTTTAAAGAAGATAGTTTAAAAACTACGGATAGCATTCGATCAAAATAGAGCCAGAGATACGATAGTTTGAGTTTTATGTTCTTTTGAGATTTTTGAATCTATTTTCACATTACAAGTATTTTAAGGCAAAAAAAAAAAAAAAAAAAGATCCACAATGTTAATTTTTAGGATTTTTTTCCTAGCATAAAACACCTTTACTATTCCATTTAAAAAATATGATTAGCATTCAATCAAACATACAAAGGTACAAACAAATCTAATTTTATTTTCGATCAAACCATGTTTTGCCCACATCTACAGGTTTGCATAAATATTTCATATTTTTATGTTCTTTAAAAAAAAGGTCGTTTTTTATTTTTTTTAGATCTTTACATATACATTATCAGATCGATTCAATTTCATTTCGCCCAGATCTACCAAACCCCAAATCGACTCAATCTACCATTATCGATAGATTTTGCTCAAACATTATCAAGGCTTTTTTATTTTATTTTTTTTAATTTTTTTGATAGGTTATCGGTGACATCCAGGGGTGGTTCACGATTTGGTAACCGATCGAACCAAACTAAAACCGATAATTCGGTCGAGACCGAACACCAAACAGAAATTTTGGTTCGATTTTTGATTTATTTTTCTTTCTAAAATTCGATTCGGTTTCGGTTTAGGGAACCGAACCGAACAAATCTAACTAGCCTTTTTAATTTTAAATATATAAATATAGGATTTGGATCCGGTGAGTCCACATATCTTAGGTGAGTACAGACTAAATCGATGCATTGATTTAATTTTTAAACGGTTGAGATTAAACAAAATTTAATATTTAACTTTACAAAAATAAGGACTTTTTGGTAATTTTAATTAATACCAATTTTTGGGAGGGAAGTTATTTTTGGTAGTGGGCTAGAAATTAGGAACTGTTTAAGGAGACGTGTTTATCAAAAACAAAGTCACTAATATCTTGCATATCTTTTCCTCCCAAGTGTTCTCTCTGCAAACCATCCCCAAATTCATCCCTACAGGTGAGAAAAGGCCATCCTCTTCCTCCATGGCTTTCCGGAGCTCGTACTCGTGGCACCACCAGATGCTTCACCTCTCCGATGGCTGGCCGCACCATCGCCCCCGACCTCCAAGGCTATGGCGACACCGAAACCGACGCTCGACTCTGCAGGATTGGGGCGGGTGTTTCCGTGGGGCACTCGGGGGGTACAACCGTTACGATTGTTTTGTTTTTTGAGGTTGATAGAATCATAGTGTTAAGCTGACGTGGCATTTGACTAGAAATCGTTCGTCAAACCGATTCGGGGTTACGAGACGGAGACCGCTTGGTGATGGCTTCTATATGTGTAGATTCCAAGTAATTAATATTTATTTTTCATTTTTTCAATTTCATCAATCATCATCATTACCACTTAATTATATGTCTTGATTGCACAATTAACGAGGCTTTCAATCATTTATTGTTGTTGATAATTATGCTTATGTATATTTTATATTATGCTTATCTATGTTTTATATTATGCTCTCATATTAGAGGTAATTAGTATTGTCATGTTTTTTCTAATTTTGGGGGATTGCTTATTGATGTTTTCAATCGCTTTATTGTTGTTATAGTTATGCTTATCTATAGTTTGTTTTATGCTTATACATGCCTTATATTATGCTTATACTTGGTTGGTTTTTATGCTTATAAATGTTTTGTTTGTTAATAAATATTTTATATAAATGACTAATGTCTTTTTTTTTTTTTTATAGATTTTCTGTTGGAAATGGCAAAGATGTAATGTAATGAGCAGAGGAAGTCGGTTTGGGGATCGGCGAAGGAGTTTGCTAAATCGAGTTATGATCACAACGAAATGTTATTGTTTCATACTTTGATCAAAATGTTGAATATTGTAGTTTTTTTTTTGTAGCCATTTTAAATATGGTTGGTTTTGACGCATATGCATAGTTGATATAGGAATATTTTCTAGTTAGTGTCGTATTTATTTTCATGGTTTTAGATAATGTAAGCTATAATTCAATCGCTTTGTAAGCATAATTCATTTTGCCTTGTAAGCAAAATTCAATTGCTTTGTAAGCATAATTCAATTTGTAATATTTGCTCGAAAAGCACTACAACGGTCACAAATAAGCTAAGTACATAGTAGTAATAAATATTACAATAATCACACATACGCAATTTGTAATATGTGAATAAAAGATTTAACAAATAAATAAAGTCACAACATATTCTTGAACACATACTTTTTTTATTTATTAAGAATCATTTTTAAAATGGTATTAAGTTGTCGATATTATCAAAATTCATTCATTCTTTTGAGTCACATTTTAACGCAGATTGTTGTGACACATGTGCAATCCCAATGAATCAAATAAAATAAATAATTAAGCAATATTTAGAATATACATAAGCATATAGTTATGCACATGTAAGCAAACGCTCATAGCTAAGTAAAGTCATCGAGTTAAAACAAATGGGGACGCAATCAAAGTTTTAAATACATACAAGCAAGTATTCGTGCATACATAAGCAACATTTTAGTATCACCCAAGCAAAGTGCGGGTTGAAAAAACGTCAACGATTGAATGAATAAGAGTCCATATAAGTATAAGTTTTTAATTTTTACATAATATGATAGTTCTTCTCAAACAAACTATTATTAATGTGAGAGTTTAAAAACAAGATAATAACTAAGCAACATTTTGCATACGTGCAAGCAAATATTTAAGCACATATAAGCAACATCTGACCATATCAAGCAATTTTTAAAAAAATGGGAATGACGAAATTTCATGTAATTTACTAGATTTATCACATTGAGTTAAGGAAACATATCATCAAATTTATTTGAAAATCAATTACAGAACGTGAGTTGAATAAAGGATGACACCAATTGTGGGTAACTGCCCTATTTTCATGGGATTTACTAGATTTAGTTAACCTCCCTATTATTTATGTGGACTAATTTGCCCCCATTTTGACTTTGTCATTTATTTTATTAACATTAACCAGAATTAATAATAGCCATTAAAATAGTTAGGGACATCAGGATTTGATTGTTATGTACTCATATAATAGGGGGTCCTATAAATATATATAATATTACTTAAATCATGTTTTTTAACTTACCACGTTTTCTAAAAACGTTTGTTCACTGGTTGAGGTTCAGCTCCAAAGTGTGGATTGCAATTTGCAGTTTTCCTCCCAGGCTCGCGGCCCCTGCTCCCACACTGCTCCCACACCCAATGCCCTTCATCCGCTCCGCCTTCATCCTTCCGCCTCTGCTTGCCCGCTCCGTGCCTCCGTCCATCGCCGTCGTCAGTCCGCCGCCGACCACGTTCATTTGTCCAGTAATATCTCATTTTCTGTTTTTATTTCTCACTTCCGCTCGTCAAAATAGTCTCCACCAGCACCATTCCATCGAGTCGAGCTAAGGAATCGAAATAGTATCCACCAACGTTATTTTCCGCGTCTGGTTGTCTGGTTTGAAGCCGATCCCGACCTGTGTTGTTCGATTATACAAGGTTCGAACCGAATGACTGACATCTAGTGGAGGTTGAGTCTGAAATCTTCTTCGCCTGTAAGTGCATCTTCAAATTGTGCATTTTCTACTTCATAGCCTATAGCGTAGAAACTTCTGGTGGAAAATCTGTATGAAACCTCATGACAGCACAAAGTTATATGTCGAATTCTAAATTTTCTTGTATATAAAGTTGATGTTGTTTGTTCTAGGCAACGATGTTGACAACTCCCAACCAAAACCGCCCTGTTACTGGCGGAGTCCCTTGGAATCAGGATGCCGAGTCTTTGTTCCGGATGAAACCCATCTCAGAGATCCGAAATGTGGAGGCGACAACCCGGAAGCAGATCCAGGATAAGAGCGAGGAGCTCCGACAATTGGTCGGAAATCGCTACCGGGATCTCATTGACTCTGCCGATTCCATTGTCATCATGAAGTCGTCCTGCGAGTCCATCTCTGCAAATATCTCTGCCATCCACCATGCCATCCTCCACTCTCTCTCTTCACCTGATGTCCCAAGGTCCCCTCACGTTTCAATTAACCCTGTGGGAGCCCGGATTTATGGAATTGCCTGCCGGGTTAAGTACCTTGTGGACACCCCGGAAAACATTTGGGGCTGCCTCGATGAGTCCATGTTCCTCGAGTCCTCTGCCCGTTACATCCGCGCGAAACACGTGCATTTCAACTTGCTCAACTGCAAAGGCAGCAAGAATGTGCTCTCCAATTTCCCTTTGTTGCAGCACCAGTGGCAAATAGTAGAAGGGTTCAAGGTTCAGATCTCGCAGAGGAGTCGTGAGAGATTGTTGGATCAGAGCAGTAATCATGGAATTAGTGCTTATGCAGATGCTTTGGCTGCTATTGCCATCACAGACGAACTCGAACCGAAACAGGTATTGACTCTGTTTATAGATTCAAGAAAATCGATCTTGTCGCAAAAGCTAAATGCCTGTTGCCGTGATGCCAAGGCTGATAGTTCTGAAGTAATTTCTGCCTTATGTGATGTTCTAAAGATAATTCAAGTTACTGTATGTCAAGTGGGAGAATTGTTTTTGCAAGTATTAAATGATATGCCTTTGTTCTATAAAACTGTTCTGGACACTCCTCCTGCTTCTCAGCTGTTTGGGGGCATACCGAATCCAGATGAGGAAGTGAAACTATGGAATTTGTTCAAGGACAAGTTGGAGTCTAACATGGCATTGTTAGATCGAGATTTTATTTCCAAGACTTGTTCTGACTGGCTGAGGAATTGTGGGAAGGAGATCACTAGCAAGATTAATGGAAGGTACTTAATTGATGTAGTTGGCAGTGGGTCTGAGCTTTCTTTGGCTGAGAAGTTGATAAGGGAGACCATGGATAGCAAACAGGTTTTAGAAGGTAGTTTAGAATGGCTGAAGAGTGTTTTTGGTTCTGAGATTGAGTTGCCATGGAAAAGGACTCATGCGAGCTTGTCTTAGGCGAAGACTCAGATATATGGGATGATATCTTTGAAGATGCTTTTGTTCTAAGAATGAAAGGGATTATAGATTTGCAATTTGATGAATTACGTAAAGTTGTTGATGTGGTGGAGTCAGTTCAATCGGTAGCAAAACCTCCAGGTGATCACAATGATTCTGAAGATTACTTGAACAGATTTCAAAGTAGTGGTGGGGTTTGGTTCATGAAGCCCAATGGTAAAAAGCTAGGTTCTATTGCTGGCACAAAATCAAACCATCCCCAAGAAAATGATTTCCTAAGCTGTCTTGGCACTTATTTTGGCCCCGAAGTTAGTCGGATTAAAGATGCTGTGGATAATTGCTGTCAGAATGTTCTTAAGGATCTCCTCTGTTTCCTGGAGTCTCCGACGCGCCACGAGGTTGAGGGATTTGGCACCGTATGTACAAAACAAGTCTTACGAAAGTTTATCAACCATATTAATACAACTCAAGAATGAACTTGACCACCTATACAGTGATCTACAAAAAGAAAATAAAGATGACGCGTCTGCACTTTCATCGGCTATTCTTGTTGAGAGATCGTTATTTATTGGGAGACTTCTCTTTGCATTTCAGAAGCACGCCAGACATATACCTGTGGTACTTGGTTCACCAAGGTCATGGGTGAGTGAAGTTAATGCTGTCACTACACTGTCCTCAGTTGGCGTGAAGAGTACTAGGGTGGCCACTGACTCACAGATGCTTGATAGTCCTGGGAAAAGAATGCTTGATTCCAGCACAAAACAGACTTCACTCTTGACTGCTGCTCTTTTTGGAGTGGATGACAGGACGAGCCCACTACTTGAAGAATTAAGGCAGACAACCCAAGATCTTTGCATCCGAGCTTACAATCTGTGGATATCATGGATTTCAGATGAACTTTCAAATATGTTCTCCAGAAATCTCAAACGGGATGATGCCTTGTCGTCAACTGCTCCAGTAAGAGTAAGTATTTTTACTGGCATGCTTTTCTGTTGGTCTGCCGACCCCACCATATATATCATGGGTTATTTTAGGTTATTTTCATTCATTCTTGTACTTTTTGGTGTGACGGCTCACTTGCATGATATATAGCTTCCTTAAGTGCCCTAGAGCAATTACATCTCATTTAGTTGTATTTCTCCTGGTAAAGTCCACAAACTTAGACAAGATTGTGTTTATTTTTTTTATATATGTAAATGAATCCTTTGAAAGATTCCGACCAAGACACTTGTTTGTTGTCTCTAAAATTATTTCCAATTACTGGGCAGGGTTGGGAGGAGACTGTAGTCAAGCAGCAAGAACAGTCGGGTGAAGGCCAATCGGACATGAAGATATCTCTTCCTTCTATGCCTTCTCTATATGTGACTTCATTTCTATTTTACGCATGTGAAGAGATTCATCGTGTTGGCGGCCATGTACTTGATAAACCAATTCTGCAAAACTTTGCTACAGAGCTTTTGAAAAGGTATGTGCTGACCCTTTTGTTGCGCAACATTTCTAAAATGTGGCTTTATAATACCTCACACTAGTACATATAGTCTTTGGTAAACAATCTGATGAACTCTGCTAGAGCACCTCTCTGAATTGGGCAAATGGTTAGACTACTTCATCGAGAAGGAATTGGATATAGGATTGAATTGTTCGTTACATAGGACTTGTAGAGACTCTGTCCTTGTCTTTGGGACTATTCACTATTTAATTTGCAGTGAATGATACAAGTATAAGTATTTTCAAGCATTAGCTTGATCCTGTGCCTTTTAAGGGGACTGCAATGGTGTTTTCATCATCAGTGGTCAGTACTGGCAGAATCTTTCGGGACATGCCACGGGGTTGCTTTTGCTGACTGAATCTACGTGGGATTCTCTTTTCTGATGTTTACTTTATGTGGTGATGAAATAGAGCACATATTGGTATTATTCGCCGTAATCTTTTGCTTATAAAACTGCCTTTTTTTTCTTTTGAAAAGCAATCACTTGTAATATGTGTGGGGAACCATTATATATCTTTCTATGTTGGCCCACTTAAATAATGAAATGAGAGTCCATAATGATCTCAGCCCTGCTTTTTTTCTCATGTGACAACTATAGCTTGTACCATATTTCTGGTCTTTTGGGGCAAAGTTCATGTATAGAGCTAACGGAAGTGGTTTATCTGTGTGGGTTCTGCAATGCCACATATATGTCCTTTCTATTTAATGACTAGTTAGTCCTGTGTTTATTTTTCCTTTAGGCACTTCTAATGTCTGTTATACTTGCATAGGTTCTTGGAATTTATGAGGACTTCCTGTCAGCTGAAGAAGTTCATGGGTTACAAGTGTCAGAAAAAGGTGTTCTACAAGTTATATTTGATTTGAAATTTGCTGCTGATATTTTGTCGGGGGGTAATTTTCATGCAAATGAGAAAGTATCTGAAACTTCAACGGTGAAAGCTCCTTTAAGGAGGAAGCAGAAAGTACAGCAACCGAAGTCGTTCAAGGACAACGCCCTACAGAGTTGGTAAATCGCCTTTCACAAAGATTAGATCCCATAGACTGGCTCACGTAAGTTGTTGAACTAAGATTTTGTTTTATGGGGATTTTGGTTCATTAAGAAACGTTTACACTGACTGCTGAGAATTGTTAAGGTTATTATGAGACATGAGTAGTTAATTGAATTGGTTGCTTTGCCCTTGTTGTGATCTTTTTAATAGTCATACTCAAATATACTACATGATGAAATTTTTGGTAGAACACAAATTTTCAAACAGAGGTAAAATCTGTCATTGGGAATATGATGGTGGAAGAATGATGTCCTCTCTAAGGGAACAAAACTGTTTGCTAGCATTCTTGCATCATTCTATTTCTGGGAGCATAATTCTGTTTGTTGAATTAGTCCTTTTAGGCATCCATACATATGGTTTTGATGTTTGGTTTGACTCCTTAAAGAAACTTGGGTTTAAGTATTCTTAGTCTTGGTTGATAATTTATAATACACGCAACCGCATCATAGGAGCCATTGAGAAATAAATAGGAAATGATTATAGTTGGGGCACACTGATTTAACACAGAAGTATGTAAATTTGCATTGTTAAATGATTATCCAAGTGAATTTTATGGAAGAATCATGAAGTAATAGTTGAGTAAATATGAGAGTCTCCACTGACAATTGTAACAGAACATGTCTTTTGGAAAAGATTCACATTGCTTACCATCAACTTTTTATGATTACGGTTGAATATTAGTGGCTGTTCCATAATTTATCTGCAATTATGATTTTTCTTTTTTTCCATTTAATAAGAAATAAGATAACAAGTGACACTGAGTTGTGTGCAGAGAGCTCATTGCATTATTTGTACATTTGTCTCGATAACTGCTATGCATATACTGTTGAAATTGCTAAATAAACAAGGAACTGTCCATAGTATTTGTTAAAATCTCGAGTTATCATTTCTTTGTATCACCCAAACTTGAATATTTTATGTTGCCAAAGATATTGTGCTGTTATATTCTTTTTAATTGCAGTTATTTCACTGGTTTTGTTTCATGCATCTAAGGTATGAGCCATATCTTTGGGAGAATGAGAGACAGGCATACCTTCGGCATGCTGTCCTCTTTGGGTTTTTTGTGCAACTTAATAGGACACATATGGACACTGCCCAGAAGCTCCCCACTAACTCGGAATCAAATATTATGCGCTGCTCTGTAGTACCTCGATTCAAATATCTTCCCATCAGGTGGTAACCATTATCCTTTATGAGAAAATTTTACTCGTACATGTTTGTTAGTGTTTGTTGCTTTTCAGTTTCCACTAAAATAATTCTCATTTGCCAATTCTTCTACTTAATGTTTTTAAGCTTTGTATTTTTATCCAGTGCTCCAGCATTGTCCGTCAGAAATGCGTCCAGGACTTCTGTATCGACATCTATGGATGATGTTTACTCGAGAAATTCCTGGAAAAGTTATAAAAACGATGAGATATCACGAAATAGTGACGTTGATGAGGACTCGAGTTTAGGGGTGGCTGCACCATTTTTAAAGTCCTTCATGCAGGTATAATTTCTATTCCTTAATGTTTCTGTTCTTGGAAACTTACATGCTGTGGTTGCATGTTTCATTATAGGATGGAGTGCCATGCCAAGGTTACCCACGAACAGTTAAATTATGTCTTAAATGTTTGCAGCTCCTGTTTCTGTTTTATCAGTAGTCATAATTTTTGCTCATTTGGACAATATAATGGAAAGTTCAAAAATATTGACTTGGGAATTTTAAGAGCTAGAGCAGACATGTTGTAGACAGCCTATATTGCACAATTATATATTAATTCCTCTGGACCGACAAATTTAGCTCTTTATAGAATTTGTCAATATTTAGCATCATAGATTTTGACGAGACGAAGAATACAACAAATTGCCTATGCTAGCAAATATAGAATACCATGTTTATGCCAAGTTTCATAACTTATATAGTGTCTATTACATTTCATTCGCTCTAAACTTAGAGCTAGCACTTTGTATCTTGCTTGTACTGTTTACTTGGCTATTACACGTTTCACGGTATAATTTCACGGAATCTGTACGGCTGAAATTATTTGGGCTAATATCTAATGACATTTGTAGCTAAAACCCAATCCCCAATGCTCTATCTATAAAGGCCCTATAATTCTGCTGAAAATAAACTCTTCCACACTTGACAGTCAAATAACCCTTGCTTTTTGGGAGTCTCTGTGTGATTTTATTTATTAGAATATTAGATATACTCATTTGTTATCAGAGTTGTTCACCCTTTACACTCTTAGGTTGTTTTACTAGCTAAAGTTGTACTTCAATGTTTCATTTTCTGAAGTTAAATTTTTGCCGGAAATTTTCAGGTTGGTAGCAGATTTGGTGAGAGCACACTAAGGCTGGGATCGATATTAACGGATGGGCAAGTTGGAAGGTTTGGTGACATATTACCTGCTCAAGCAGCTGGACTCCTTTCGTCCTTCACTGCTGCCAGATCAGATTTTTGACTAGCCCCAAACTCTTGAATCCTTGAGCACTGCCCATGAAACCATGGGTGTGTTTTGTCCTATTCTTCCTGCTCATGGGAAACGACGATACTCACCAGATTGAGCAGAGCTGCTGTTTTTCTTGGTAATCATCTGCTAAAATTCCTTGAATGTGACTTTTATTAAGTTTTCAGATTCGTCTTGTGCATTTTATGAGTTCCAATTGTTCTGGGTTTGGTTTGTACTCTTATTCTTATTCTTTATTTGTTCCAAACTTGCTGCCATAAGATTTCCTGTTTGATGCTTAGGCTAAATTGATTTGTTAATTCTTAAAATTAAAATTGGTTTTATGCTAAAGTCTGTTGATTATGAGGGATTTTTTTGTTTTGACATGTATGCATGTGTCGATTGCCTCTGTTTTGAGAATGATGATCTACAATATTTTTATTTACACTGAAGCAGCTCATATGTTTGAGAATCAAATATATGATTCAGTTTCCATTCCAAGATACTTGTGGGCCACCATGGAGAACCTAGAATCAGTTGCAAAGCTCTGTCCTTTTTGTAGATTGCATGATGCTGCACTTTCTCATTTTTCATCTTCTGTGCACACTGTTTTACTAAATCATTTGTACCTGCAATATGTTCTTTTTCTCGATTTCCATCTGCATGCTCAATTGCTCATTAATGGAGCTTTTCTTTTTTTCTTCTTCACGCAGCCTCAAGATCCTTTGAGGCTTTGATACCATGTTGCAATTTTTAGATGCACCAACTCGTCTACACTGCATTAGTATTTTAAGTCACAATATGTCTCATGTTTTACATTCCGACTAGCCAGTTTGGTGGCAGAGCGTATTTGTACCAACATAGGGACCCTTTAAAAAAATTACCCAACCATTTTCCAACTTATTCAAATGTTAATGCCCTTATAATGTTATATGACTAGGCTACTTAAAAATTTCAAAATAGGATTGGAAATAAAAACAACGTAACTTCATGTAAAATATATGAAAAGGAGAGATTGGCATCAGTTTTTCTAAATATGGATAACAATCTTCTCACCATGATATAAGAAATCACATATATAAAGGACCAAACAAGCAAAGATTAGTAAAAGTATACAATAGTTTTATTAAAACACATCAAGTCTACTAAGATTAGAGCTGACCATGAAAACCAGAATATGGACAAGCTTGTTGTGGAGTCTGAAGCTGCAACCTTGTTTTCACCAGCCAAATAGGATTGGTGCAAAAACAGACCTAAAAGACCCACAAGTATACTGTCATGAGCAAGACAGAAATCACAATAGTTTTAAGTGTAGTCTCTACAGTTTCCTTGGAGTTATATATGCGGATGAAGCTACACAATAAATCAAACAGTAACTGCATTTTATGGAATTAGTGTTGGAGCAAATCTTCCTCTTCAGCCCAGAAACACTGCTGATTCAATTTGTATTTACTCTTAAATCTTACCAAGCAATAAAACTTCAGATATTTAAGCCTGATAGTCCTGGCAGTATATATGTTCCTGATGCAAACAGATTTAGTGCATTACCGACAAATTTACCCTGTCTTGATTTGTCTGTTTAAAAACTCGTCTAATGATCGGTTAACTAAACATTAGTCAATTTTCAATAGAGGTGATACACTAGCCTGTTCTGAAGATTTTTAATAGAGCAACTATTTTCTGTAATTATGTTTATGAGTAACAGCAATATAAACAAGCCAACTATTGCATCCAAGACATTATCCCTTTTTATAGGGAAAAAATGTTCTCCAATCTGATTATTCTGTTATATATGGGATGTGGTAAATGTCCGTTTTCAGTTTGATTCAGTGTGTCTTTTTTCTCCATGCAAAGCCAGAATTTGTCGAATTTTGTGGTTTGGTCTTCAATTTATGTAACTAAGCATCAATGTGTAGATTATGCAGAGGTTCATCTGAAGACTTGCAGGTCGGCTATAGTTTTTTTTTTTTTAAAGGGTCGGCAATAGCTTTTTGGTCACACAGTTATTTCACATGTCTGTCTGTAATTGAGGGTATTCTACCTACAATTGTTCTCAGAGCCTCTCACTTCCCATAAAATTATCGTTCGATTATAATGGAGTTTTAACTTCTTAGAACATAATTGGTGCTTGAAGTCTTTTTTGCTCTGAAGATTATGTCTGAATACTGTTTTCTTTATTCTAGTGTTTCCAGGTTTGAGTATTGGTTTTACCAGATGAGATGTTAGAGCATAATATGGTGGGAGAGTCAAGACAAGAGAAGATATCATGTCCTGTTGCTGCTTAGGTGAATATACATAATAAGTTACAAGGGCTTGGGAATTGGGATGTTTACTATCTTCATAGGCAAAAAGAGTATATTGTCATTATTACCCTCGGATTACATGAACTAACAGATTCTCAAGCTAAATACATTTTGCCTCCAGTACTATTGGTCATGTAACATATTACCCCTTCAACAATTGTTTTGTTTTTCTTCCTATTGTATCTTGAAATGTGGATTAATTAATATAAAGAGGTTGGATATAGAAAGATGATAAATGACAAAGCCATTTCCTTTTCTTACAGCTGTTATTGACTCAACAGCAGCTCAACCATAAAAAATATTACTAGTTTAATGTCATCAAATAATCTTTTCAAATATGTTATATAAAATCATGTTGTATTGAATCATCTTGTAAGTTGATTATATGTTTGTCTGAGATGAGTAAATCATATGGTTTCAAATTATTTCGAGGTAATTTTAATTTGTCCCCCAAATTGTGCGTGGTTTTCTATTTTGCCCACTTCACTTTGATTTGTTTTATTTTATCCCTTGAACTTAGAAAATTGTTGTACTTAACTTATATTTTTTCCAAATTTACTCCTCACTTCGCTAATGAACCTCTATAGCTATGACATCTCGAACAACTAATTGGATTAATTTTCTCTCGAGAATCTCTTCATTGTTAATCAATATACAAATAATAGTAAATTTTATCAATAGATAAGATACCATTTTCAAAGATCACAAAATAAAATAACAATAAAGGTTAAGGTTAAATTTGGAAATTATAGGCTAAGTGCAACAATGAACAAAAAATTCAGGGTAAAGTACAACATTTTAAAGTTAAGTAGACAAAATATAAAAATGGAGACAAATTAAAATTACCTCAATTATATATTAACTCAATTTTCTATTTATTAGAGTTGAATAATATTTTTCACTGTCAACTAATCCTACTATTTCAATGTTAGTTAATATATCAAATTTGTTAATATAGAATATTCTTTTTATAAATTTTTCAATCAACACTTGTATAGCGTTTTGAAATTAGAATTTATGTTTAACTAGATAAACATAATATAGTGTACAATTTTTACATCTAAAAACGGAAAGGGTGGACTAACTAATTCATGCGTTGTGTAATTAATTTAAATAAAAGAAATTATCAAAATTTCTTTTTTTAATGTTTTAGTTAGAATTTATATGATTTTTTGGGATTTCTATCCTACCCATCAATTTTCGTGTATTGACCACCTAGAGATGTCAATTTTGGCCCGACGCGATCGGCCCGGTAAAAGGGCCGGAATGGGCTGCGTTTTTAGGCCCAAAATGGGCGGGCCAAAATGAGCGGGCTTTTGGCCCGCCCATTAGATCTGAAAAACTGGGACAGCCCGATCGGCCCGACTTTTCCTTTGAATTTTCGTGGACTAGGCCGGATTGGACTATAAAAATAACGACACGACATTCTGTTTGTTTGGCCCCCGTCCCGACTTACATTTTTGTTTTGGCCCGACGGCCCAGACCGTCACCGACCCGTTTGACACCTCTATGGCCACCCCCATTACTATTTTTATTTATAATACTCACCAATTTACCATTTATATACTTCAACTGGAAACATTGTAATTAGATACTAAAAAAAGATAAATTATTACCATTAGCAGTTGGGCCTAAAATTCTTTGAGCCCATCAACTTTCGGTATAATAGGCTAATCCTTTCTCTTCGAATTCTGAATTAATTTGCTTTGCTGGGAATCTCACTGTTTTTCAAAAGAGAGCTGAGGCCCATCTCAAACCTGAAACAGGCATGAATTGACGAGAAAGGAAGGTAAATTCCCAAATTTCACAATCTCTTTGCCTGGTATTCAATTGTGTTTGATGCCCTTTGCTGCCATTAATCCGAGTTACCTTGTGCGAATTTTTGGTAGATATGACAAGTTTTAATCCAGTTATTTTATGTCAACCACATGCTTGATGAAGTGCCTCAATGAAATTGAAGAAGTTTAAAGTAACAAAAAGGAGTAAGCCGAGAGTTCCTACTGTTATAAAATCTCTAGTAGCACATAATAGAGAGCATCGTGACTCGTGAGCGACAAACGTGTAAACTCTTGGATTTTCTTTGTTTATGTGGCAGGCTGGTGTTTTGGGCCGGTGCTAAGTGAGAAGCCAGAATGAAGTTGAGAGTGGTGTGCAGGAAAGTGTACGATTATGTTCGGTATGATCTCAAGGAAATAGCATTTCCTTCCTCTTTGCCTGATCCTCCCCACATCAAAAAGCGTCGCCAAATTACATGGAAAGAGCGCTACCTTGTTAGTTCTCCGAATTAATTTTTTTAAGTATTGTGTCAAATCCTTGTGGTGCTGCTGCTGTTATATTTTATTATAGAAATCTGTTGGTATAATTGGTGAAATAGCCATGGCTTCATGAATTGTAAATAAGACATATATACTGTATACACATGCAGTCTAATTGAGTTGCCTAAAAAATAGAAATGTCTCATTGCAATTAATTCAGATGTTTGTGTATTGAGATGGTAACCTATGACCTTTAATTGTTAATAGGTGTTGAAGGAAGCATCTAGACTCTATGCTGCAAGTTGGGTCAGAGATATTGGTCCAGAACTCAGGCCGTATGATTACAAAAAGAAAGCCGAGATTGAAGATAAACCCAATGGGGAAAAAGGCGCACCGACAGAGAGGGAGCCATCAACTCTAGAGGATCTTGGTAAGGAACACTGGATGTTATTTGCATGAGAGTTTCAGTGTCTAGCAACAAACATGAGCTATGAAATGCTTCCCTGTCTTAATTGTTCTACATATAGTTGTCATGTTTACCTCTACATTATTGTTTTCCGAAACTTATCCCATGAATATTGGACAGAAAGGGAAAATATTTGCATTTGAAGGAGACTGAAAATATGACTCTTATCTTATATTTTGCTTTAATGTTCATTCATCAATCCAGACACTCAGTTTTCTCCATTGAATCCAATGTACTCATCTTCTGTTCAGCATTTAGGGGTGATCTTATGGTGACAACTACCTTCTCAAGGCATGGAATCACAAACCTCGAGTCGACCTGCAATATTCGAAAATATTTCTTCCTTAAAACAAGAATCCCAATTAGCAATATACAACTAAAATAGCTACAAAAAGCACTCAGCAAAAGAAAAGCTTAATAGAATTTAGGGATAGTTACAAACATACCCCTGAGGTTTTGGGCTAATTACAAAAAAAACCCATATGTTTTTAAGAATTGCGAAAAACCCGTTGAGGTTTGATTTTGTCTATAATTTAAGGGGATTACTCTAATGTTTCTATAAAAGTCATCGGGTTTTTTGAAAAAAAATTGCTTATGAAGGGGGATAATGTAAGACAGAATCAAATATTAGGTGAGTTTTTTGTAATTTTCAAAAACCTTTGGGTTTTTTAGTAATTCGCCCAAACATAAGGGGGTGCCATGCCACAGGGCACATGTATATTTCCCTTATTTATCTGTTTAGAATACCTTTCTCTATTGACTTCAGTAATATGTTTTTGTTTCTTCAGCTTAGATACTGATTTCATGCATTGTGCTTTTGTTTCATTATACATTTAGGCAGATATGGATGTTTTTAAAAGTATGAAATTGTAAACAGTCAAACAAGTGGTGTAGTTGATAGAGTGCAAGGGAATTTTGAATAATTTTTTGGTGCCTGCTCTATTTTAAGTGGTGTCGGAATTTTCATGTGCAATCATCTTGCCTATCTGAACAGGCTATTTTATCCTTCTATTGGGTTGGAGGGGGATGAGTGCAGTGTTCAATAAAATACCTAGAAATAAAGTCTAGTGGTAACTCTTGCATTGATACAATGAACTCTATCAAATTTGATGAACAATTTTTCTACTTTCATGGAGGTGTATTGTTGTATTCCAATTTTCACAGCACAATATCATTGCTATTCTGATTGCAGTTTGTGCTTTCTTTATTAATGGGTTATTGAGTTTCTCAATGCAATTTTGAATGCAATATATAGCTGTGGCTGCCAAGGGGGGTATGGAGACGTTAAGGCCTGCTCTGCAGCGAGTTTACATGACTAGAGCTTCTGCTTATAGAGATGCTCTCAGAAGTTTCATAGAAGGTTATCAAGAAGGTATACAGCAAGTTATGGAGAAGAGAGAAGATTCCAAATCTGAACAAGGACCTGACACTCCGAAACCATAAACTAGATTTATCCAAACAGAGCAATATGGTGAGTCCTTCCCCACATATTTGATTTGTAAAAATGATTGGTTTTTCTGTTGAATTAATTGAATTTGGAGAACCTAGTTTTGTACAACTCATCTCTAGTCTCTTCAACTGAATTAATCTAGAGGATGCAGGTGGATTCTCATGTTATTGGGTTTATGTATAGAAGTTATGGCATTTTCTGTCGTTTCTAAGAGGTTCTTAAAAACTTCTATTCACATTTCTCGTTTGAAATGGAAGCCAAACATAGTTTCATTATAGAAGGTTTGGAGTCATTGACATGTTGACCCTTATTTTCATTTGAGGGAAAAAACTATTGTACGTAAATAGTTTTTATGTAGGAAACCATTTATTGTAAACAGGTTTTGATTTTTCCAGAACTGCTTTTTTGGTCTTTACATGGTCTATAACTGACCGTGTGCTCTTCTATGTTACTATGTTTAGGAGCAATGGTTAAATGTGTACTTTGGAGAGAAAGCTGACACACATACGGAAGTTAAAGTGTTCAACCTGAGCTTTGAAGTTAAACAGAGAGTTGAACTGGTGATGCTCTATTGAAAAGATAATAGTAAGAACTAGAGTCAGGTGTCCCATTGGTGTGGGCATTGTGAACTTATGAAGGATCAAATGTGATTTGTTAATAATCTGTATAGTATCTTTAAGGAAATTATGAATTTCTAAAATTTGTTCCAACTTTGGTCAAGATAAGCTTCTTGTTCTCGTCTTTACACAGCGTTTCAATTCCACTTCCAACTCTCTTGGTATTCAACTTTGGCTGCGTATAACGAGAATGAAATGTGCTGCAATTGCCATGGGGTCAAACGATTGATGTATCATCTTTTTGTAGAAACTAATCTCAGCGAAATTGAGTCAGCGGTTGAATTCAAATCTGGATGGGTAGGCCATGAGGTTAGGGCAGAGATGGGATACATAGGCTTTAGGTATTTACATTTTTCTTTCATATCCCAGGGTTTTGGTTCCTTCATCACTGAGAATAGTCTTTTTCCAACTTCCGAATAAAGTCTTTTAGATGATCATATTTTATTCACTATCACGAACTAAAATTACTGTTTCATTTCTCATTTCAGATGGCCTTAGACCCATTATGTTGGTTCACACTGTGCCTAATTGGTGGACACATGGTGGGTGGGGTTCTTAGAGAGTGTTTGCAAACTCTTAAAAAAAAAGTGATTCTCAGCTTCTAGGTGGAAAAAACAGTTCAACTGTTCAAAGCTTTGTATTACATTAATCTATGCAGTCTTTCCCAACCTGGGAGCCCTATTAGTAGCATCAACTTTGAATGTGATCATTTGTTATCTCATTTGTTTTTATCCAAGATGCAACCTTTTTGTTCCATTAATGCTACCTTTGGGATTGTGTCATTTTTTATACGTAAACTTAGCCACAGGCACTTGAAGTATCGATTTCAAGATTTAGCCAAAACACAGGAGTCAAAAGACTAATTTTAGGAAAATCACATAGTTACGACACAGGAAAGAAAGCACTTGTATGGCTCTTGAGTACAACTTTTATTTGGTCTCAGTTACAGTGTTGATGCTTCTTGAGAAGAGCCTCTTCAGTTGTGTAAGGGGTTAATACACTAAAGCTAGTGATCTCTTGCATCTTTGGGACCCTCCCACTTACAGAAGCACCAAACACCAGTTACCACTGACACTGAAGATCAGTGGATATTTTCCTGTCTTAATCTCTCTGGATCCATCGAGATTGTAACGTGGAACTCTGACCGACTATTCATCAGGTACTGCAACTTAATTTCCTTTGGATATGTTGTTTGTCAGATTTTAGTCACCCAACTTTTACCACCATTTGACTTAACATTGCAAAAGCTTTTAGTGTGGTATTCCCCTGGCTACTATTTTGTTATGTTCATATATAGCAGTTTTTCATTTAGAACATGTTTGTGATTGAATATGTGCAGTATTTATCATGTGTAGGTCAACCATTGAAATTGAAATATACTAGTATGTCGGTATCTCCTTTCTTTTGAAGTCAGCCTTATGAGCTCTCAAACAGCTTTTATTATGGATTGTGTAAGTTATTTCATAAAAAATTACCAAACACTTTCTGGAACTTATAAGCTCCTAAACAGCTTATAAAATGTTTTAAAGAGCTTATACTCTAAGTCAACTTCGGATTCTCTTAATTTGGAGTTTATTTAACGATAATTTGTTGCTTGAAGTTTAAACCTATATCAAGTCTGAGCGTCTGAACCAATGTGGTTGTCGTTTACTGGCCGTAGGCCTAATTGCACAACCATTGATGATTAATACAATTAAACTTTTAAAGAAATTGTAGGTAATCTCTTTAAAGATTCAATTTTTGATTTGAATATTTCCTAGTTAAAATGTAATAATTGAATTGGGGTGAAGCCCTATTTGGAACAGAACCTGTGCTGCTTATTTTCCTATTAGGCACTATGGTCTTTGTTAGTTTTCGTTTTCCTTTCTTTTTCATAAGCTTGTCACATGGCTTTCCATCATACCATCATTGTTGTTTTTCTACAAATATAATTTTACGTCAAAACTTGCTTTTCCCACATTAAGATCAATTTTCAAGAACATCCGTGCAAAACGTACTGTTTTTGCTTTTTTTTTTTTTTTTTGTTTACAGAAACAAATAGAGCTGGGGCGAAAATCCTTTTTCTTGACTCACATATTTGAAATGAAAATGAGTCGGAAAAGGAAATTGTTTGATATTGTGCATGCTCTTTGGCACCAAGTTCATGTTTAAGGATTTTTTTAGGGTACATTAGAGAAGGGAACATTCACGCATTTGGATTGAACTCGGGCTTATGCCCTGAAAGCACAAGCACTGAAGCACACAATGTTGATCTCATGCTTAAGGGTTATTTGCAATCAATCAACGTTGTAGACTTGTAGCAATGCACAGGCTGGTTGAAATGCTCTTTTGAAACTAATTTCAAAATACAAAATTTGGAAGAACTAAACTAGGTTACATATAAATAATTACAGAAAGACGCAACACGAAGAAAATAGTTTTTTCTTGTTTTTGGGTGCCTTAATAGAAGTTTACATGCTTTTATTCCCGTCTGTCTACCTCATTCATATTGTCTGTCTTCATTTCACCTGCTCCATATTTATTAGGTGAAAGGTATTTCCTCCCAATTCAATTATATTTCCATGTGCACATATTTAGATGTTAATAAAGGGCGTTTCTATATCATCATCCTCAACACTTTTCATACTGTTTAATTCTCATCTACATTTTTCGACGCGGGACAAATTTGCACCAAACAAAAATTCAATCCTTCGTGGTCACCTAAACAATCGATCACATAGCCTTGTAGCTCATGGTATTTTAATTCTTTGCAAGGGTGTTAGATCTTTTAAGTCTTAAAAAAAGTACTAATAAAGGGCACAACATTTAGTATTATTCTGCAAGTGATTCTGCCTTTTATAATTTTCTGTAAATGAATACATATTATACTTGAACAAAAAAATACATTTATCCTGGCATTAAATTGACCCAAAAAAAAAAGAAAACAATATTTAGGTCACTAGGGCAGTAGGTAGCTAGTGTTAACCGGGGAATTGCCATTTGTCTCATCAAAAGTAAAAAAAGTCTCTATCTCCCACTTCCCATACCCACCATTCTGCAATAATGGTTATGGTGATGATGATGATAAGTCCCTCTGGAAATATCTTGAGGCAGAATCACTACAGTAGCAAAATTCAACATGATTTTGTACAATGTTGGGATTCTTCATCATTCTCTCTCTAATTCTTCATATATATATATCTTGTGGGACCCTTTCAAAACCTGTAGTCTCTTTCTATCTTTAAAATTCCCCACTTTGGGTCTTCTTTTTGTCCCCCTGGACTTATGAGAGCCTTTCTTCTTTCTTTTTCTTCTTTCTAGAGAGAGAAACTTACCCACAAAATCTGGGATAATTCATAATTCACCCCTTTTCTTTTTTTTGTCCCTTTTTTTTTTTTTTTTGAATTTAATTTTGTTTGATTTATCTAGCAAGAAATTGTAACCATACTTGTGATGATAGCCGAACAAGGTCAAATAATGGAACGTCACATCCTCAAGATCTTATCCTTGCCGATATACATCTGCTGATCCTGAGAAACTGATATCCTGTTGCAACCATAAAATTTTAATTAATTATTAGCATATATATATATATATATATATAGCTGTGTGACATGAATTCATGATAGTGTTTTTGATAAGCATGCAATATACTTCACATTCATTTCATGGCCATCCCTATGGTGGACCATATTTTGCTTCAAGGCTTTATATATCTAATAACACTGTGTAGTGTGTGTCTCTGTGTGGCCTAAATATAAGGGGTGTGGAGGACAACGAGTGTGTCCAAATTAATTAAATGCAACCTTAGACAATCGTAACTATGTTAGAATCACAAACCTAGCTTATAGATGGCCGGTTCCGATGATTAAGTAGTACTTGACAAGTCATTATCATACCTGGATTAGCAAATAATAAAATATAGAGGGCGGAAAATACAATTAACCCTATACCACTATTTTAATTTACTTTTTTTTTTGAGAAATCATTGATTAGTTATAGGAGAATTTCTGAAATGTATATTTGAGCTCAAGAAAATAGCAAAACTTGTGTAAGATGGTCTAGGTGGGTGATACTTTTTAAGATAAAAAATGATATTTTGTCTGAATACACTTTTTACACTAAAAGTATCACTTTTTATCTTAAAAGTGCAATCCGTCGCACCGTGCAACTATCTTACACGAGACCTACTCCAGGAAAATTAATAAAAAGAAAGTGATCCTCATCTCTTTTTAGTGTTTGCAAAAGCTCCCTAAATTTTAAGGTTGACGTTACCTAGAGTACCCATCCCCTGGAATATATCCTACCTGTAACCGCGTCAGCTCCTAACACATAATTTAATCAAGATCACAAAAAGCAACAAATTGGCTCTTTCTAGTTCTAAATTACTAAAATAATATTAGCTACCAAACCAACTTGAAAAAGCTTTGATGAGCTGTGTTTTGGTTCAAAAATATAGTCTGGTCACTTCTCAAGTTGATATAATTATATCCTCCCCCAAAAAGTATACCCCCACAGCAATCCAAAATATCTAATTAATTTTCCCAAAGTCTGGACCTAATTTCCACCATTTGCTACTACTGTGGACCACAGACCAAACAGAGAGGACAATTTCTACAGGATTGATATGATAATACACACCACTTGAAAACCCTGCCAGGTTTACCAATCACTTTTAAATGCGTTCCCACATAGTTTCCCGTTTTCACACGATTTCTCATCGTTGAATATTTTCATTTCATTTTATTTTTTTTGGGAGGGGCACCTATTATAGCATGCAGCTTAGTCCACTTTACTGATATCTAAATATCATATTTTTTTGAGAAAAGGAAAAAACCCAAGAAGATAAAGTTACCATAAAGTAGCAAACAATATCTATCGTAAGTGGTGATGTTTAAATTGGTTCTATAAATGAATATAACTTGTTCAACTTGACTAACTTACACAGTGTGTGTGTGTGAGAATTAATTGAGATTAAAGTAATCTACGTGTTAGCTAGGCAGATGGGGGATTTCAGACTTATCTAAAAGTCATCCATGTTCAGAAATTACTGTACCTATAATGTATTCTGTTTCATTAGGGAAACAGCAAAATCAAACTGGGAAATTGAACCCAGTCCGTATTTTTTAGTGTAATTAATTAATAGAGCTAATAAAATATTTGGGTTACCATGTGATTGGAGGAGTAATATTGATGGTATCCGGGTTGGTGGTGGTGGTGGTGGGCTTGACCCTGGCTCGACATAGGCGAGCCCACTGGCGTGGATGGCTCTGACTCGTCTGCCAGCTGGCACTCCATGTTCACCCCGAATAACCTCAGCCTCTTGGAATTCCCACTCCCTGTTGTTGTTGTCTGGTTCTGTACAACTGGTGATGATCCTGTAAACAGCAACACGTATGCATGCACATAACCTTTTTAGCTCTCAATCTTTACTCTGTTACACACACATACCCGTACGAGTGTGTGTGTTGTTGACATATATCATGATATGAGTACATAATGCGTGTAACATGTTTCTGGTTGGTTACGGGAAGTGTACACCACGCGCATCCAATGCGCGTGCAAACAAAATTTAACAGCAGGCAAAACAGAAATGCGTGCACTGCAGTAACAGTAAAATGATACCTGCATGAAGGCATTGATCAGGTTGGTATGGGAGAGAAGATGATGATGGTCCCTGATGGCTTGGATAGGGATGGCCAGGGTAATATACCCTGTTCCACCCAGCGCCGCCGTTGGCAGCCGCCGCAGGCGGCTGAGAAACGCCGCCGTCCTGTCCAACGGAGTTTCTGCGACGCCAACCAATGAAGAATCGGCCGGTGTCGACGCGGTGGCGTGAAAAGACAACAATATCCCCGGCGTCGAGCCGTTTTTCCTTCACGAACCGGCTCCATCCTTTTGTGAGGACGTAGCTCTGGCTACTGTTCCAATACGAGTACCGAAATCTCCACGATTTTCCGACCTCATCCTCGAACCCTAACAATAAACCGTTTTCCCCCGATTCGGAGCCGCCGTTCAACGGAAAATGCTTCTCGGCGTGCTGCTTCGGTATGACGAGCCGATTCAGCTTTCCGACGTCGCTCGGCGTCAATGGCTTCTCGAACAACCGCTCCTTAGGGATTTCGACCTCTTCCTTTTCCGATTCCATCGCCGTATTACTATTGTTTTCTCCGTCGTCCGCCGCCTGGTGTTCGTCGTCTTCGTCTTCATTATTCAGGTCGAAGCTGACGGCGGCGCTGTTGTTCCGATTGCAGAACATTGCTCCGTTGGTCTGGTAGAATTGTTGGGGACTGATGCAGATACTGGAATTGTGGAGTAAATTAGGAGATGAGGAGGTTTTTGCAGATGAGTCCATCATGTAGTGTGACCACCATTGTGGGGGTTGTTGAAGGTCTGGAGAGTAGTAGTGGTTTATTGACATTTTCTGTAATGATGTTGAAACTTAGACAGTGGGGGAAATTTATGGAAGAAGAAGGAGAGTGGGGCGCCTCACAGGCGTGATATATATTGTTTTGTTTCGATATGGAAAAAGTTTCGTGTATATATAAGTGTTCTAAAAAGTCTTGCAGCTTCATCATACTAAGCTAGGACCAAAGACCAAGTAGATCGAGCAGGTGAAGTTAGACGGGATCCGAAAGCTGAGGTTAGGTGGGGCATGCTCGAAATATAACGTATGCAAACAAAGAAAATTTGTCGTTCAATTATAAGACTTAATCGGGATACTAGGTGCTTTTAATTTTTATAAGAGTGGTATATCTCTATATATGTATAGAGAGATAGAAGTACGAGAGTAGTTTAAGGTTCTTGCGTGAGAGAGTGGAAAAATCAATCATTATAATCAGTGCAATCCACTGTGTAACTTTTCAAGGCAACACGGAAATTAGGTTAGGAGGGCCTGCACGGGAATTTTATATACGATAAAATATAACGTAGGCAAACAGCTGAATTTGGCAGAACATGAACATGTTAATATTTCTATGAATCTTTGATTCTTAGGTGAATAATAATAATAATAATTGTTATTAAATTATTCAATGTTTTTTGAAAAACAGAAACACTTGCCATGTTACTGTGTTGGCTAACAGATCAAGTTGTGGGACGCCTCTGCTAACTCATATATACCTAACTATTCTGAGGAAATTCTTACATAAGTTTTGGGATTAGTTCAATCATATTGATTAAATATACATATCACTTTAAGTTAATATTTCTGATTAAGTGTCCAATTTTATTTCCGAAACTGCTAGTTTCTTAAATGGGAACTTGTCTGTAACAATTTATCAAACGTTAAATTCTGAAGTTGTCCAATAAAGGCTCATTCGAAGCTCAAGTCAAAATGTGCAGGAGAGAAAATACAGAGCAGAGAACAATGTTTGAGAGTAATGAATTGGGAATACTTACAAATTGGACGGAGAAACCTTTTTAGACCTGAGTTGTGGGATGCATGAGCCTTGTATGATAAAGTGGGTTGTAGTAGGTCTTGTCGACCAGAATAGTGGGGACCGAGCCTCACGCATTGCTCAATAATGGTTTGGGCAGTGTGTAGCTAGGGGAGCCAACCTGGGCCCCGATCCCGCCTTCTTTTAATATTTTTTTTACAAAGCAATTTTTTTAAAAAAAAATAGTTATGATTTTTTTATATCTGGCCTACCCAACTTTCATTTATCGGCCCACCCGGTTGTTGCGTCCTGACTATGCCACTGGTTTGGGCCTCATGGATCAATTGGAAGCATTTGGGCCCAATAATTAATGTTTGTAATTGAATAATAAATAATGACATAATTAAATAAAAAATATAATTACAATTTTATCTCCCAACATTCGATATTAGCTAATTTTGATAAGATACAAAAAAAAAAAGAGTTATATTATCTTAAATAAGAAAAATAACTTTTATAGCAATTTACTGAAAATGGCATAAATGATGAAGGCGACACCTTAAGAATTAGTAAATCTCACAATTAATGTACCGACATGCATAATGTAAATTTTTTGTTTAATGTGGTTTACGGTTGGTAATACCTGATACAGACACTATAATCCAACACCCATTCGATCCGAAGTTACCGAGAAAAACTCAAACTCAAACACGAGAAACGCAAACAAGAAAACGATTAACACGAATCTTACACGATGTTACCAATTTTGGCTAAAACGTAATTATTTTTTATTTTATTTTTCTTAATGTATTTTATGTATAACCCGAAATTAACCCATAACCAAATACAACCCGATATGATAACCCAAATTGCCATTTCTAAATTGTGGTCAGTGTGCGAGCTAATTCCATTGTATTTATAGTAACTGGAATCATTTTAAACTAGTTATTAGAATTATTTTTGATAGAGAATTTAATGCGATACATTATACACAATCTTTTCTTAATTCATGATTCTTTTGTCCAGATATTATTGTCGGATAAATGAGTTAAATTTATGGGCTAATTAATAATTCGAATAACTCAATAAATTAAGTTCCAAGAAATTATCTAGGTCGTGGGCTGGGAAAAATAAAGGTTGAATAGATTAAATTTATGTTATTATGCAATTAGTTTGGGTTTCATTGCTTAAATCGGACCCATTAAAATTCTATAATCAAAAGTCGACCAAGTATTCAGTCCGATTCCTCAAAAAAAAAAAAAAAAAAAAAAAAGTATTCAGTCCGGATATTTTGTTTTAAATTGTGTTTCAATACATTAAAAAAATGTCACATGTACAATAGTCACCGTAGAATCACAATTTTGGCCCTACATTAAAAAAACTAATGGACCATACATCCCAACCAGCTCGATATTTTATTGGCATGGGCTATTATTTTCCAAGCCGAAAAACGGACCTCAAAAGCCCGACTTGACAGGCTCGAAAAACTGGATCAGTCCGCTCGACTCGAGTTTTCAAAGTGTATTTTTCATGCTCGCGTCGGGTTCGCTCAAATTAGAGGTCCGACATCGTTTGACTAGACCCGGTTTTCTCCTTTGGCCACCGGTCCGTTTAACACCTCTAGTCGCCGACATTTATTGAATATGTCACAATACAAGATGGAATAGAAAATGGAAGTAACTATGCCGAATTTCTAGCAATTTTTCTTTAAGTACCACTATTTTTTTATAATTAAAAGGTATGCAATTTTTGGAGCAATTAATAGCCCTTGAATTCACTTGGATTGTCTATTTTATTCCTGATCTTAATTATTTGAATTTTATAATTAAAATATTGCTAACTAATCGATTTAAGTTTATGAAAGTACCATAAATCAGAGTAATATATAACAGTAACTAAATATATACAGTAGCTCCCTTAGACAAAGTAAATGATTGTTACAAGTCAAAAAAGAATAATGCTTTCTTAGGCGATTCGAAGCATGATGCTGGTATAGTTTGTGGGGGACCTATATACCATGTTGATGCTTAAGACTATGAGACTTTTATTGTCAGCTAGCTGGGAATTGCTTTATAACTTAATGTTAAAATTATTTTTATGTTGCATTTGGACATGAAAATTTGGACAAATAATTTTAAATAACTCCAAAACCAATGTAAAAACTAGTTATATTGTCAAAGTTTATTTTATGTAATGTTCGCCTAGTATATTAGAATATGCACTTTGTTCACTGCTGACAATTTTGCTTTTTAGGATTACATCTTTCTATTGATTCTCGTTTATCCAACGACGGTGGTGGATCCAAGAGTTTCACAGCATGTTAATTTGAATCATTTCAATAAATAGACCCCACCCCATCACCAATATTGCCACCTTTTGGTTTAATTCCCCACAATTTGTTTATTTGACTTTATTATGCTTTGAAATAAATATATATAATGTGTTCCGAGACAGATTATATTTATCTTACATAAATCCAAGCAACAATATACAAACAAAAAATATAAAAAGTGAGTACAAATCGAACTACATGCTCATTTAGTGAGCTTAAATTTTAAAGGATATTATATTAATTTAATTTTAAATCCACATGCCATTAGTGGGATCGAACATGAGACCAAATCGAACTACATCTTACCGTAAGGCAAGGCTGTTGGAAATTTGGGTTTGAGAAAGTGGGCGTCGTCCCGACTTTGACCAAATTTTCGGTGGCTAAGAATTTAATTTTGGAGGAATTAAATTGTATATTATTGATCTACTTTCCGAGTAGATGTTCAGAGTATTTTTATTTCTCAAACCGATTTCGGTGAGTGAGAAATTAATACACGAAGTTGGCCACAAAAATGGGTATTATGAAAAGGGAGTTGAAAGGATTTTTCTTCATCCCACATAGCTTAAAGCTAAGTTTATCCTAGTTTATAAACTAGAAGATGTTATTAGTTGTATACTATAACATAAGTGGATGATCACAAGTGGACCACATGCGCGCGCGCCCCGCCCGCCCGGCCCGCATGGGCGTGGTCGTGGGCTTGGCGGGCGGCCCGGCCTATCGGGTCCAGTCCACAACACTTTTGTCACTCGAAAATGGGCTTGGCCCAAATTCGGATTTGATTGGGTGTTAGGGTCAGGATGAATCTGGACATTGCGGGTGTTGATTCATATTGACTAATGGAGTATGTAACTCCTTAGATAGTGGGGTTGTAACCCGAGAGATTGTGGTCATCAATGTGTTTGTAACACCCGGGAGTTACAAAGGAGGTTAATGCCCATTACCTTACCATGATTAATTCCCCGCAGTGGAGTTTTTTCTTTGCCTATAAATAGATGGTTCCATTGCAGATTTTGACATACGTAAAATCGCATACATTCAAAGATTTTTCAAAGGTGTCGTGAAAGTGTCGTAACATTTCGTATCACATTTTCAACATTTCACTGCATTCGAGTCCAGCAGCCGCCTCGTTTCGCTCCTTCGAGTTCGACAGTGCCTTTGTGTCTGGGGTGCTATCAGTACACAGAGGACGTAAAGCCGTTTTATCTTTGGGGACATTACGTCAAACCGTGAGCACTAACCGGACGTATTTGTCTTGCAGAGATAGAGTTCTACTCGACTCGCTTTTCCCGATTGTAATAGTCGATTTATTTCTTTGTATTTTTCCATTTTTTTTGTAAAGTCATTGTTGAAGACTAAGTTGTAATCACTTTGTAAACAAAGCACATTTTATCAACAAAGGCCTCATCATATATCATACAACTATCACAATTGTATTCAAATCACATCCAAAGGTGAAAATAACTCACATACTATTAGGGGATCGAACATGAGACTTATTAGTCTCGTGCCTCTAACTTACCACTTGGGCAAGACCTCAACGGCTTATATATTGAACTCATTTTAACAGCTTAAAATTTAAATAATATTTATTAATTTTGAATTGAATTTTGTCACATATAGTTACCCACTTCTCGTTTTTTAACCATTTTTAATTTACATTGAGACGGTCTTCGTCATAGTCGTTCAATCAAACAAAAATATATGTCATGCATGACAACAACACGATATAAAACTCAATCACTATTTCCTAATTGAGAATATTAATTAATTATAAGATGATCGATGAGATAGGCTTTGTCCGAGAGCTAGACAAATGAATAAATTAAGGAGACCGCCTTTTTGAATTGAGGTTTCGTGTCTCAATGCTCTCCTCAAACTCGTGATTTATTTATCTATATATATATATACATATATATATATATATATGAGATGAGTCCCCATATTTTTCTGCCGCATTATTAATTACACGCACTCTCACCTCTGTCCCTATCCCTTTGCTATTTAATTATCATCACCTATATATATCATTTGTATGGATATGCAGCTAGGTATTATATACATATATGTATATCTGTGTTTGTTAAGTAAGAGATTCAGACAAAACCCCACCTCAAATTCCAGGTGGGATTCAGACACATCAATCTCACCCAAGCCACACCATGCCAACCCTTTGTTTTTGTCTTTTTTTTTTTTTTTTTTTTTTTTAATTTGGGGTTATATTAGCACAATAAAACTTGAAAAGAAATTAAGCTACTCTAGACTCAAATCGATTTTGTAAAGTTCGTTTAACTCGATTTATTAATATGACAAGCTAAGCTTTGATATATATTTTTTTTCCCGATGATATGTGATTCAACTCAACTTGACTCTGTTAGTGAAAAAGTAATATTCCCTCCGTCCCAAATATATATATAGCCGATTTTCTGTACTTAATAGTATTTTTTCCATTCTATTAGTGTTATAACCCTATTTAATATACATTTTATAATTTACACTATTCATTAAATAAGGGCAAATGAAGTAAAATATTTTGCATTTTTGTAATTTACAATACTTTTCTTAATCTGTGTAATAAGTTAACGGACTATATAATTAGGACGAATGTAGTAATATATATGTGTAATATCAAACTACTCAAATTTGATTTGTGGTTAACTTAATTAAATCTTGTTCGAGCTCGATACAATTAGTCAAATTGAATTCAGATAATATTTTTGAAACTCGCATTAAAAACTCAAATAAATTTGAACAATAATATGTTTGATTCTACCCTGTGCGTTTACACTCCTAAGTTTGTTATACATATTGATTTGCACAAATCTGCATATCATCTCCAAAAACAAGGTCAGAGTGCAAATTTTTTAAGGTGTGATCCGATCCGCAACACGAACAAATATTAGAAGAGACCATGAGTTATCCCCTAGAAGTCACTACAATGCTTAAGTCAACAATGAAACTAGAGAGAATCCAAAATACAGTGTAGAGAAAGATTGTGTAACTTACAAATGAGACAAGAACCGCTATTTATAGTCGAAACTTGGGCTTCAAGGGTCTTGTATAAGGTTTTGGGCCCATGGAACGTTAATTGAAGAATGATTGAACATTATTAGTAGATTGGGGGTTCGATTCGGGAGAGATCGTTATTAGTAGATTGGGGTCGAACATAATTGTTCTCTTTACCCGGGAGGATCCGGTTTACGCGTCGTGACTTCGTCGTAACACCGGTCGGTGCGACATCCGCGGTTTACCTTGGCAAAGAATGAGCCGAGCTATTGTCCTCGGCATAATCGACGTAAGCGCGGAAGGTTCCGAGTTATAAAAAAAAAAAATGATTGAACATAGATTTATTAAATAAACAATTAAAAGATAATTAGAATTAGAAATTAACATACACAGGTTGTTGGGCGGCAAAAAGACGTTAGAATATGCATTTCTAATATAAACATTTAGTTGTGTCATCTCTCTCACGCACACGTACACACATATGTGTGTGTGTTTGTGTATAATATTATAATTATATAATAGTGATCACATGCAGCATGATATTCATCACAATCAGCGGTGGTTACGTTCAACAAGTCACAAAAACATGCTTAGTCACTGAGGGTCCAAATCACGAGCAGATATTCGCTAATATTTTTAATGTATGTATGTGAAGTTGCATAAGGACAGCAATTTTATATTTGAGTGACATTTCTATTAATAACCAATGATTTATAATATATTGATTTGATATTTTACTTAAAACTAAATTTTAGGGACTAAATTCTAGAGAACTGACCATCATAATCTAAATAGTTAAAAATGTGGCTGTTGAAATGTTATTCAATAAGAAATATTCCATATCTTTAATTCATCAGTCGGGGATATGACCTCCCTCACCCTCAAATAAAGCTGGCAATAGGTCGGTTCGAATCCATGAGGCTTTGAAAAAATTTGAGCCATCTCAGATCGGGCCGGTGATTTTGCTCGAGCCGTAAAAATGTTTGGTTCAATCCAACCTATATGTACATTGTACACACATATCGTCGGGCCAGGTTAAAAGTCGAGTCAACCTAGTCCCATGGGTTAATAGGGCTGGCCAATAGGCCCAAAATTTTTTTGGACCTAGAAAATCATAGGTCAGACAGCATTGCCAGCTCTACCATCCAATGATGTTTTACTCAAAAAAAATAAAATATTCCATATTTGGAGTTTTCAGTTCGACAGTTCCCGAATCAAAACCACATGAATTATTAAAGTCAGTATGTGAGCAGGGACGGAGCCAGATAATAAAGAGCAGAGGGCAAGACTTATTTTTACTTGAAACTAATAGATAGATGGGTGGTTTTTATATTTTTAGGGGGGGGGGGGAATTATAAAATTTGGTATTTTTATATATAAAAAAGTATACTAATAATGAAAAAATTCAAGTCGAGGGGGACGTCACCGCTGCCCCCGCTCCGTCCTTGTATGGGAGACTTCTATTATTAAATATATTTGATATCAATTACCTTTGTTGAAGTTGATAACAAGAATCAACAATAAATCAGAAAGTAATTCACTTTACAAAGAGAGTTGAGAAGAAGGAGAAAGATCTTTATTGATAAATTGTAAAATGCTAACTTTCGATACATGAGGGATGTTAATCTATTTATACAAATCATTTTAGAGATGTTTAATCTCATCCATCTATTTTCACTATGAAATCTAAGGTACAAAATGTAAACTAACTTAATCGAATATACCTAACTTAACTAACTAACAATTATGAGTTTGGTTTTGATTCTTGACACCCCCACATGCGTGAGCATGGATGTCAATCATGCCAAGCTTGAGAATGATTTCTTGAAATGTATTTGGAGGTAAAGGCTTAGTCATGAGATCACCAATTGTTGAGCTACGAGGAATATGGACTACTTTGATGAGGCCTTGTTGAATCTTTTCTCTCACAAAGTGTGATCTAGTTGTATATGTTTGGTCCTTTCATGGTGGCAAGCATTTTGTGAAATACAATATCCGACCTACTATCGTGTAGACATAATTCTTTGGTTGCATTTGTTGAAGTTGTAGGTCTTGAAGAGGTATGATATCCATTGTAATTCACATGTAATGAGAGCAATGGCTCTTGTATTCTCGCTTCCGCAGATGATCTACTCATTTGTTGGTGTTTGCTTTTGCGCTTTTCCAAGAGATGAGTGATTCACCAAGATAAATGGCATAACCACTCACACTTCTTCTTGTCTCAATGCACTTAGATCTGCACCGCATCGACAATCCTTTCAAAGTTGGTATAGGTCTTTGCAGGGTAGAATAAACCTTTGCCTGGGGAGGATTTGATATATCTCAGAACTTTGACATAAATTGACTTAGACATTGTATACTATAAGATAATTCAGGTCTTGTTATTGTTAAATAAAGTAATCTTCCAATTAATCTTCTGTAGACAGAAGGATCTTCCAATGGAAGAGCATCTTTGTTATGCAAGTCAAGTTTGGAGTCCATTGGAGAGGTGCAAGGCTTGCAACCAAGATATCCAGCCTCTGTTAAAACATCCAAGGCATATTTTCTTTGACATATTCTTATGCCTTTTTCGATTCTTGCAACTTCTATTCCCGAAAGATATATTTGAGAACCCCAAGGTCTTTGATTGTAAACTTGAATGAAGATGAGCTTTGATGTCTTGGATCTCCTTAATATTGTTGCCACTAATATAACATCATCTACATATACACATAAAAAAAAAGAATAGAATCGGTTCAGCATTTTATGAATAAAGAATGATCGGCATTGATTGTAAGAAACCACAAGATATTAAACATGATTGAAGCTTCTAAAACCATTGCCTGGATGCTTGTTTTAAGCCATATAGGCTTTTATTCAACTTACATACTCTGTGATCTGTAGGAGCACAATACCCAGGGGGTGGTTTCATATATACCTCTTCATATAAGTCTCCATGTAGGAATGCATTGTTCACATCTAATCGATGCAAATACCAACCTTTCATTCTTTGCTAGAGCAGGATTAATCTTCTTTGTAGTAATCTTAGTTCTGAGGAGAAAATGTTTCAAAGTAATCCAAACCTTCTTCTTGTGTATAACCTTTTGACACAAGCCTTGCCTTATATCTTTCTAAAGAGCCATCTGATTTATATTTGACTTTGTAAACCCACTTGCATCCTATGCAATGCTTATTTGGAGGAAGATCGGTTAGAGTCCATGTGTTGTTCTTCTCAAGAGCTTTAGTTTTCGCTAACATTGCATCCCTCCATTCTTGAACTTTGTTGGCTTGTGCAAATGTTTCGGCTCTGTGATTTGAGAGATAGGCAGCAGTAAAAGCTTTATGACTGGTAGAAAGCTTGTCAAGAGATATAGAAGTTCTGAGATAGGATAAGAATAATTTGCATTTGAAGAGTTCTTTCTAATGGATTGTGGAAGTGCACAATCATAAACCTGCAAATAATGAGGCACAACTCTATTTCTACCAGATCTTCTAAGAGTAGCTGATTGATTATTATGCTGCTGACTTGTTGAAGTAGCAGTTGGATCATGTGTTGTAACAGGATATGGACCTTGAGTGGCAAGAGTAGCTTGATCATGTGTTGCAGTAGGAGCTGAATCATCAGAGATATTACCATTGTCCTCTGTATTATTGGGGATCGATGTAACTCATTTTGAGTAATATTCGATGATTATAAAAGTAAGAAGCGGGGAAATAGATAATTAGTGTTTAAGTCTGTAAACAATGGAGTTAAATTGGTAGACTCAGCATAAGCTGATTTGAAGGGAAAAACATTTTCACAAAACTGAACATTTCTAGAAATAAAAGTTTGTTTTGTGTTTAAATCAAATAATTTGTAACCTTTACTTCCAATGGAATATCCTATAAAAACACATTTTGATGCTCGAAGATCAAACTTGGTTCTTTGTCTTTGAAGAGTGGAAGCATATGCAAGACAACTAAATACCCTAAGATGTTCATAATTAGGCTTCTTTCCAAAAAGCTTTTCAAAAGGAGACATGTTACATAAAATGGGAGTAGGGATCCTGTTAATCAAATGAGCAGCTGTCAGTATACAATCATCCCAAAAATTTAAAGGAACTTTTGAATGAAACATCAATGCCCTAGCAACTTGCAATAGGTGTTGGTGTTTTTTCTACTAAGCCATTTTGTTGTGGAGTCTCCACACAACTGGTTTGGTGAATTATGCCTTTAGAGTTATAGAAACTTGGCAATATAAACTCAGTGCCATTATCAGATCTAATGACTTTGATTCTTTTATCAAATTGAGTATAAACCATGTTATAAAAGGACTCCAAAGATGAAGAAGTGTCAGATTTTTGTTTTAGAAGATATATCCATGTACACCTGGAATGATCATCTACTAAAGTAAGAAAATATTTGAAACCATTATGAGATATTGTAGAAAAAGGGCCCCAAACATCACAATGAATCATATCAAAATTGGCTAATGAAACAGTAGAACTTTCTGGAAAAGGTAATTTCTTTTGTTTTGCTAAATGACATACATCACATGTTTCAAACTTGTCTTTAGAAACAAAAAAATTATGCAACATGACGATCTTTTGGCCGATAGATGTCCTAGCCTAAAGATGCCATAAGTGCAACATCTATTTGTATACAAAGAATCGAAGGAAGTTGAAGGTGATAAAGGCCACATTTATGTCTAGCAGAACCAATCATCATCTTGCTTTTCAAATCCTGCAATATACAATGTGAGGGCAAGAAATGTACAGCACAATTTGAATAATTTGCCAGCTTAGAGACAGACACTAGATTAAAATTGAAAGCAGGAACACATAAAGTTTTATATAAAATTAGATTATCAGATATTTTTATATCACCAATATGTGTTGCCATAGCTGTACTGCCATTAGGTAGGTGGATGGGTATAGAAACAGAAGTGGGTGTATTAGCATAAAAAGACTCATTACATACCATATGGTTTGTAGCTCGTGTCTAAAATCCAATTAATATAAGAACTTACAGCACTATTGCATGTAACAATATTACCTGAGATTGAGGCAGCTGCAGAATGATGTGTTTCTTGAGTATTTTTAAGTAGAGACTGACTTTGAGCAAAGGCTAGAAATTGTTCCACCATATCTTGTGAGAATAGAGGATGCTCAGAGGCATTAGGTTCAGGCTGTGTAGGATAGGAGACCACAACATTAGCATTGACAGGTTCTGTTTGATACATGTTTTTATCTTAATTTTGATGATTTTATTTTATCACCAAAATAATGTTTTTAAAGGTTGTCCAAATACTCCTAAATAATTTAAAATGGTTTTAATATTTTCCGGAGTATTTCCTCAAGTTTATTTTTGTTAATAATGGACAACACTTTTATTGATTTTATATCAATGAGTTTTTACTCCTATAACAGGTTCCTAAATGTTGTCTAAATACTCTCGATCGGTTTAAAATATTTTTACTAAATTTTTGGAGTATTTCTTGAGTTTTATTTTCGACAATAATTGGACAACATTTTTGCCTCGTGGTCGACGGTCGCCTCTATAGGGCAACCCGTGACCAAGATGTTTTTAGAAACAGAAAATGAGACGGAAGTAAAAATAGGCAAATGGTCGGCCGCCGCCCGGTGGTCGACCGTGACTGTATGTTTGGCATTGAAAAGAACAAAATCTCTTCGTCTTTTTAATTAGGGGGGACACAGGTTGAGTTGAGGGTCGACCGGTCGAAGCCTATGTCGACCGGTCGCCTGCTGAAATTTTCAAAGTGTTCTTATTTCTCTTATTATTTCGCGATGCCGGTCGCCTGTATTGACAAACAAAAATATGACCGTTTGACACAGACACATTTCCTTAAATTGTGGGATTGATTTCTAACAGCTATGTTCTTGATTTTGATTGTATTTTTTGTAGATTTTCAATCCCCAAGAGGAGCCTATGCTTGATCAATCATCTCCTATAAATAGAGGAAGTTTTGGAGCAACCAAAACAACAAATTGAGATACAACACAACAAGATATACTTCAAGCAAATACTTGGTCTTTCATTGTTATTATTCTTGTTGTAAATTTGTCTAGCTTATCACTTTCACATCCTTGAGGTCAGGCTATTCTTGATTACACCTTGCACTCAAATTGTATTATTCATTATTGAGTTGTAATCTTGATTTTTGGTTATCATTCAAACACAAGATATCCTTGTGAGTGTTCTTGTGGTAAGAACACACTTGGATGATCTAGGTGATAGGTGAAGAAGATTGTGGTGATCTTCTTATTGAGGTGTTGAAGAATTTGGTATTCTTCAAGGTTGAAGATTGTGGTAATCTTCACAAGGTGCCGTTGAAGGAAGATTGTGATAATCTTCAAAGGAGATTGTGGTAATCTCCAAAGGTGGTGTTGAAGAAGAGTGTGGTGCTCTTCAAGGTGTTGTAAGTTGAATTTGTATTAATTTTGGTAATTAATAAAATTCTTTTTCTTTTGAAATCCATCCAGGATATCTTTGGGGTGGTAGAGGATTAGGCCCTAGGTGGGTTGAACCTCTTTAAGTCAACGTGTGTTGTTTACATTCCGCACCTTTATCATTGTGTTTGAGCATTCGATTATAAAAAGAGGGCGAAATCGAAAAGATGGAGATAATCTATTCACCCCCCCTCTAGATTATCGTAGCCGCTTGGACTTACAGGTTCTTTGGCAATTCTTGGACCTTTAGGCCCTTTCCAACCTGGTGGATAGCCTATAATCTGAAAACATTTGTCTATTGTGTGCCCAATAAATCCACAATAAGAACATATTGGTTTCTTCTTTTCCTTGTTGTAGACAAATCTTGATCCATTAGAGGGCATTGCCATCATAGCCATGGATTCTATAGGATTAGAGTGTGTAACAGAGTTGTTCAAACCCCTTTGTGACTCTTCTTGTAGCAACAAGGAATATACCTTAGCTAAAGAAGGTAATGGTGATACTAAGAGAAGCTGACTACGAATCTGTGCATAAGATTCATGTAGCCCAATCAAGAATTTTATCACAGAATCTGATTGTTGAATGGTTGACATATGAGATGAGATATTACATGTGCATTGCCCACAAGAACATTTTGCAACAGGTCCAAAGCTAATGTATTCATCCCAGATAGTTTTGAACTGGTTATAATATGATGTGATTGAGTTTGAACCTTGACATATCGAACTCAATGATTTTTCAAGATGGAACACTCTTGGACCATCACTGCGCACGTATCTAATCTTGAGTTCTTCCCATACTTCTTGAGCTGTATTAAAATACAAGAGACTCTGTCGAATATCTTTGGCTATAGAGTTGAGAATCCAAGATAAAACCAAGTTGTTTGTACGATGCCAACAAGAATACAAGATCAGGGAAAAACTAGGAGGAACAGGAATCGAACCATCAATAAATCCTATTTTATTCTTTACATTGAGTGCCATCAAGACGGAGCGGCTCCAAGAAACATAATTTTCCCCAGTAAATTGTTCATAAACAATTACTGCACCTGGATTGTCACTTGGATGAAGGAAATAAGGAGACGTGAAATCATCGGCAGGATTAGGAGAAGGCCTCATGACTGGATTTGGAGTGTTGATCGTTTCTTCAGGGGTAACCATTGAAGATCAGAGCAGCAGAAAGAATTCTTGACAGAAAATTCAATGAAATAGTGGAAACTTTGCGTGATGATGACCAATCACCCTAAACTGATACCATGTTGAAGTTGATAACAAGAATCAACAATAAATCTGTAAAGTAATTCACTTCACAGCAGAGCTGAGAAGAAGGAGAAAGATCTTTATTGATAAATTGTAAAATGCTAACTTGCTGATACATGAGGGATGTTAATCTATTTATACAAATCATTTTAGAGATGTTTAATCTCATCCATCTATTTTCACTATGAAATCTAAGGTACAAAATGTAAACTAACAACTGAATATACCTAACTTAACTAACTAACAGTTATGAGTTTGGTTTTGATTCTTGACAACCTTTTTCTACTAACAAAATAAATATCTCGCTAAACTGAAATACTAATATTAATATGTATATATTCCTAAGTTAAATAAAAAATAAATTCACCTCTATCCACTTTATATATTATAGATATATATTTTTTGGGAACAAAAATGACTTTTCCAATTATTCTTTATTTTTATTATTATTTCCTGCATTATTTAATTCATTATTCAATATTATTAGTCCTTATTGGATCCAAATATAATTATCTCAGGCCTACACGGCCCATACGGGGCCACGTGGGCTTGTGACATCATTTCAGGTATGAAAGAGGACCCTCATTATTTGTAAGTATTCTCATAATATGAGTTAATTGCGATTAATTATTGTTTGTTGTTTCGATATTCTCCTACTAATGCAGATCGACTTAAGCGTCGGCCGGAGAGGCCTCACTAGTGTAATCCTAGGGCCCGTCTAATGTCCGTTGGTGTTGCAGGCACACTCCTGATTGAAGAATTACCAGCTCTGGAGAAGAAGTTGGACTGTCGTTGACTTTGAATAACGTTCACGATTTTTGCAAAGCATCAATATTGTTTTGCTATCTATACTCCACTATTAATTAATTTGATTCAAATTTTATGTAACACTAATTATTAAATAAAACAATTGACCTTAAATCATGAAATAACAACATATAATATCAATATGGCATAGACGATAGTACACGTGAAACTGCGAGGACCAAGCTTTTGCTTTCAATTATTTAACGTTTTCAACAATTAATTTAGATGGTAGCTTTTATCATTTGGACAGTTAATTCAGAGTAGAAGTGCAATGTAACAGACACTGGTTCCCCAAACATAGCCGAGAGGACCAGGAACAATGTATCATAATCCAAATGTTGATACGCATCTCTATTTATGTGATGGAAAATTGTACTAGTTATATTATTTTATTAAGTACATAGTTATAAGGCATATCAGAGTCACAACTAAGATCTTGATTTATTATACTATAAGATGCAATTATTTTTTTAAGACCTATTTTATTTAAGATAATAATGCCGATGAATTGAATACAATAAAATATAATATTATATTTTGTCTTGCTCTAATTTAATCGTGTTCCAACCCCTTAAGCCAAACTTATATATAACTTATAATGGAAAGATACAGAATTGAAAAACAAATACCTGAGGAAACTAGTTTGTATATATTAATTAGCAATGAAATAGTAACTATTTGTAGAGCTGTTAAAATGGATTGGCGGGGCGGGACTGGCCAGAAATATGCTGGCCCAATCCAACCCGACCCACCGCGGCTAGGCGGGCCGAACCACCCAAAAATAAAAATATATAAAAAAATAAAAGAAATATTTTTTATGCATATTATTAATTTTAATGAATTAAATATAATAGTGGATGACAAATACATATTTTAAAAAAATATTATATACGCTTTTATAATAGAGAAAAATATAAAATATCAATTATATTATTTTTTCTTATATTTCATCTTATTTCTTCTTCTTTTTCTTCTTTTGTTTATGGTGGGCTAGCCCGCGGCAGCTAGCCCGTTTAAGCCCGTCCCGCCAAGCCTGCGGTGGGCTAGCCCATTTAGGTCCGCCTCTTGGCCGGCCACTAAACACTTAACCCACCCCCTACCTTAGGTGGGGGTGGGGCGGGCAGCCCAACTGGCTGAATTCGCTTTTGACAGCCTAGCTATTTGTAACTAATTTAATTTTGTCAAATTATATATTAAATAATGTAGCAACGATTTTTTTAACTGCACTTGTTGCTAAATTATATTTTATCAACTTTTTTTTTGTGCTTTAGTGATAGCTTAATTGGCTTCAAAAAAAAAATAAAAATTGATAGCTTAATTTTATCGTCAAGTTACAAAATTTAATTTCATCGTCAAATTATGTTCAATGGTCTTTTAGGAACGAATTCATTCCGTTATTCTTTTTGTAGCAAATATATCTCGTTTGGAGATAGAAACTCAATATTTATAGTTTCATAAATTCCATTTATTTTTATATCATAAATTCGTCTTTTTTTTCCTGTTAATTTGAAGATACACACAAATATTGACAAATATCGTTATTTTTGAGTTAATGTACATGAATTTGTTTGTATTGTTTATTTTAATTACATTAATATTTTTAATAAAAAATTGAATCTCGCCTACCAAAACTAAAATTCTTGCTAGCTCCGCCAGGTTGTAATTAATGGCGCAGCTTGTGAGACAATATATGAATTTTTCTTGGTACATATCTTGAAAGGAAGGGCAATGAGAATCGAACCATATCTTTTGTCATGGCTTAAAAATCATACCACTCGACATTATTCAATTCCGTCTACGAGACAAATTTAATTAGCTATATATGCTTCCACTTCACTATAAATGGAGAAATAGATTGCTTGTATTTAAAAATTTCTTGTGCCAAAGTTTTGGTTTCCTTCCTTATGGAGTAATATAAGAGTTCTATCTATGCACTCCAAACGAAATTTCTCATTTTTGTATCCTATTGATAGCTTTAATTAATGTGGATATTTCCTTATCTGGTTTTGGACCATTGCATTTTTCTTCTTACGCTTACAACCATATATTTTTTCAAAATTGAGGCGTCAAATATTAGGTAACGCTTTATCTACTCTGACATGTTACGCGTTTTCTTTATGAGGTTTTACTACTTCCATTTTAGCATTACATGTATTCACTAGATGATAATCTAATTATATATGTGTGTACATAAGGAAAAAAAAAAGCTTCACAATTAATGTTTTATTCTATAGTTTTGGTGATTTCGTATTAACATTGTGAATAGTGGAATATTCTTAAGTTAAATCAATGCCTAAAAGTTCCGGATTTGCTTTGTTTTGGTTGAGAGTGACTACAAATGTCAATTCGGATTGGGTTGGGCCAAAGTTCTATGGGCCGCTATTTTTGAGATTCAAGTCTGAATCAGCCCATAAAAAGACACATAAAATGATTGGTTCGACCATTTTTTTTTTTGGCTCAAATAGGTTTTGCTTTTTTCGGGCCTCCAAAATTGCAGCTCAGCCCGACCTTTTCACCGTGTGTGTCAAACCCATTTTGACACATCTATTCGTTATAGATATTCGAGCCCCCCCTTTTAATTTTTTTTTCCTATGTAATTTGTAAGAAAAGTTTTTTAGGTAATATTTATAAGTTTTTTTTTTGGTTTATTATCTGGTCCACCCTAATTTCGTGTATCGATCTACCCCGAAAAAATTTCTGACTACGCCATTGCTAATATTCAGTTTGTTTCAACATTAATAAGCTCACGATGTACTAATGGTCTGATCTTTAATATGAAATCTGGTTTATAGTTGATCAAACTTGGCATGATATATAATCATAAGATTAGGAGAATGCATGTTGAAATATGAATGAACGATTTTTTCATTCCAGACAGATAACGCTCTTAAAATGTTCATAAGTAGCATTGTATTTTTAAACACCGGATCTGTAGGTATCATGCACTGTAACATATACAAACGAATGCAAAATTAAATTACTGATAATTAATATTTCAACGATACCCTATTTTCAATGGCGGAGCATAGGGCTGGCGGCGACGGCGACCCCCCTCAACTTTATAAATTTAGCAAAATTAATATATTTACTAATATATAATTAATAAATTTTCATGTATAAATTATTAAAATTTGAAATCGTACATTGCTAAAAAATTCAATAAAACGTTTTTATTAACTATTTTAAAAAACAAATCGTCTCTGTAATCATGGGTGTAGCTAGCTTAGGAGGAGTGCGGTCAGCGAACCGCACTGGATCTCGGAGTGAACCTGTTAAATTTGTGTTGGACCGCATTGAAAATTCAGCTGAATGTCTAGTTCGTATAAAAAAATTGAGTTAAAATATAAAAAGTCAATAAACCTTATTGTCTTGACCCAGAGTATTAAGACTTATCTGCCCAATTAAGCTATACAAGTGTAAAATAATTGTCTTGTTTGTTATATATAAATATATGTTCCAAACTTGATAATGAACATTTTTTTGGAATATTTTTCGAATGAATTTTTGTATCTAAAAGTTTATTGCACAATAATAAAAATAGTTTTTTGATGATTAATTTAGAATAGATTTTTGGATAAGTCACTTATTAAAAAAGTTCATCTTAGGGAAGCTATATTTAGAAATTATAAAAACCTGCAAAGAATTGTTGCAAAGTACCGTCTTTATATTTGCCTCTTTTTTTCTATTTTATTTAAATATACACCCGACATGGTCATGCACTCATGCTAAAACGAAAGAATTTCTGATCGCACTAGTTGAAAATTCTGGATGCGCCCATGCTCATAGTGTTCATTTTCTGGCTCCATTTCTACCTAGTTTAATCACATCAAGTGATAACAGTAATTAATTAGACCATATATTTCTTTTTGGCTCCTTGGGACTGAGCATATTTGAATTCCAACAATAGTCTTGTAAAGTGTTAACAAAAATAATAAATTACACATATTATATGCTGCATAATATCTCATCTTTTTTGAATTAAAAACTATAGTCCTATATCGATATACAAGAAGCCACGTCTCAAGTTTTAATTTTCAAATATCTGGGGCTAAAAATTGACCTTAGAATTGGAATCCCGATCCACCAAAGCGGGGTGGACCCAACTCAAATAGGGCCCACTAGATCCATACCCAAACTCCTGCAAACTCCAGATACAGGCCCACTTCTTTTTTTAATATTACCTTACTTCCCATACCTCAGCATCTCAGGGTTCCACGTTTTTACGTAGTGCTGTCATAAATGACGATTTTCTTTATTTTTGTCTATATTGTCCTTTTCAACCCTTTTAAGTTTCCACCAATATAATTCTTTAAAAAAGGTTAATTGGTTATTTCAAAAAAAAAAAGAAAAGGTTAATTGGTTCAAACATATTTGTTGTTGACTACTATGAGAACCAATCATCTTTATATTCAAAAGACTAGTTTCAATTTGTCAATGTAACATTTTGATTTGATTGTGATTAGAGGTGTGTATTACAAATTTTCATACTCAAAGTCTTAAAATATTTTCTCCTAATTAATTCCCTATTCTTTTGTTCCCTTTAATCCTTTTTTTTTCTTTCATTTCAAAAAGTCAATAGATCACCGTCAAAAAGGACGTATATAAGATTGGAAAGGTTCATGCCATCTATCAAAAGAATGATAAAAACTAATTTAAATTATTTTTTTATTTTTCATAGGAAAAATTATAAATTAGTCGTATATTTATAGGGGGTTGTAAAAGTAGTCATATAACTTTTAAAGTTGTAATTTTAGTCCCGTGATGATTTTGCCTTTAGCAAAAATACCAATTTTAATCCTATAATGTTTAGAATTTGACAATTTTATACTTATACGTTTTAGTTGTAGTAATTTCATTCCTATTAGTAAAAAACCCAATTTTGCCAAATTTATACGTAATTTGTATTTCCATAATTAGAAAATAGTACATGCAGAACTCGTATCTAGAATTTTGAGTCGGATTCATAATTCCAAAATTCTCTCTTTCTAAGCAATATATAGTATAAATGATAGATAAATTCAACTCATAAGTAATAAAAATAGGTTCTAATACCATTTTCTATTTGATCTAAAGTATATTAAATATTCTGGCTACAAGGGCATTTTAGGAACAAGTGAAATATTGAAATAGCCCTTAGGACCAAATTGCACTAGCTTAAAATTTACAGGACCATAATTGCACAAATGCAAAACTTACACGACCAAAATTTCAAACAAAACAAAACATATAGGATTAAAATTGTAATTTCAAAAGTTACTGGGACTAATATTGCAAAACTCATATAGATACATGATGATATTGCATTTTTCCTTTTTATATATTTTTTTATCCTCGTATCAAATTTCCATCGAAAAAAACTTACAACTGATTATAACGAGTCAAAAACACCGCAAGCCTACAAGATCATAATTAACTTAAACAAAATATCTAAAACAAAACAAAAAAAAAAAAAAATTGAACCTATATATCGTAGAATTAGAACTTTGCAAACTGAGACCCATTTGGATAAAACACGTACGAAAGATGATATCGCTTATATCACGTATCATCGGGTAATGACTCATCTGATCTTCTGAACAAAATCTCACGTATGAGACAAACTTATTAACTGGAAAAAAGTCACTTATTGGGAACAAATAATAACACCTATTGGGAACAAATAAAAGCCATTTTTTGGGAACAAATTTATTTTGATTAAAAGCAATAAAAATTGCTCTCCTCATCCTCCATAAAAGAATGAGGGAAGAAAAAAAAAAAGAGGAAGACGGAGGAATAAAGCTGCTAGGGTTTTTATCCCGTATCAAATTTTCCTTATACTAAATCTTAAGGAAAAAGAAAAACCAATTTAATGATTTATCTTATTGTCACTATTGTACCTCAAAGGTCAATGATCACAATGAAAATATACTTTTTTTTTTTTTTTTTTTGATCGGTACACTGAAAATATACTTATATAAGATTGGAAAGGTTTATGTCATCTCTATTAAAAGAATGATACCAACTAATTTAAATAGGGGAAAATGCAAAAATGGTCATGTAATTTTACCTAGTTGGCAATTTTTTGGTATGCCTCGATTTGAGTTTTGTAAATCTAGTCCTATAACTTTAAAATTATCGTAATTTTGGTCCTCAATTGACCAGAGCTACAAATTCCGGCCATAAAAAGTCACGTGATTGGCACATGGCCCATCATGAGGCTCACTTGGACAGTTGGACCCGTTATGAGCAAAATTGGTCCTATAACTTAATTTCACTCTTTAAAAAAAAAAGACAAAACCAAAATCAATCAACCAAATTCCACATTCGGTCCTGTAAAATAAAAAAAAATCATATTTTAAACAATACATTTTTTTTATATTGGATTCATTTTTTATATTTGAAGTAATTGGCAGATTTTTAACGCAACTTTTAGTTATTTAAATAAAATTTCAGATTTTTAAAATATCATTTAGTTTTAAAAACAACTTTTTAAAAATAATTTCGAGTTTTCTATTTAGAATCTTAAAATATTTTAAATAAATTTAAATGTTTAGAAAAGTGTATTTTAATTTTCATATTTGATTTTTTAACAATTTTCATTGTAATTTTGATTTTTTAACAATTTTCATTGTAATTTTGATTTTTAACTTTTTTTAGTTTTTTAAACAAATTATTATATTTTTTTTATATTTTAATATTTAGATTTTAAAATAACGTAAATCACATGAATAAATTTAAAATAGAGCAAAATAAAAACTCTTTTTTAAGAGTTAAAATAAGTTAGAGGACCAATTTTGTCAAGTTGGTCTATTGTTTTTTTTTTTTTCTTTTCTATAAGAGTTAAAATAAAATAATTTACAGGACCAATAGTGCGAATTTGGTTTATTGATTTTGGTTTTTTCTTTTTTTTTTAAAGAGTGAAATTAAGTTATAGGACTAATTTTGCTCATAACGGTTCCAAGTCAGCCTAAAACAGGCCATGTGCCAATCACGTGACCTTTTGTGGCCGGAGTTTGTAGCTCCGGTCAATTGAGGACAAAAATTGCGATAATTTTAAAGTTATAGGACTAGATTTGCAAAATTCAAATCGGACAGGACCAAAATTGCCAACTAGGTAAAGTTACGGGACCATTTTTGCATTTTCCCTTTAAATAAAGTGTTTTTTATATTTAATTTTTATCTTTTACACGAATCACATGTTCCTTGTCCTAATTCTTTAGAAAACTCCATTTTAATCTTTTTTTGGTAGGGTGAGGTACTAATCTCTGCAGGAAAGAAATTAATGCATATAAGCCTTTCTGAGATTGCACCCAATGGTGTAAGAATTACAAACACATAAGCTATAAAATGACATGCTTCTAACGTGAAATAATTATGTTGAACGATACATAAAGAGAAATTGAAAATTGTGAACTATTACTTCTCAAACAAAAAAAAAAAAATTATTGGTTAACTATTAGGTGAGTAGCTTTTGCCCACAATAAATTATATTGATGGCTTTCACATCTAGAAAAATAAACGTGAAACTTTGAAATGTCAATTGCAATATTATGTCCATAAATTGGGCTCCTCTTTCCATTTTTCGTCTGTCATTTGAATAAATTTGCCGGCCTGTCACATTATTGGCCTAACTTTAGAATATTGAGAAGAAAATAGTTGAAATATCACCACTTTTTCTAATTTATACTTTTTCAAAGACTTAGCTGCTCCCCACACAGTACCACAAAAGTTCTCATTTCTTTGTTTCTTTTCTTGAATTACACACACCTCCTTGGTCCAGAGCATACCTCAAATTGGGAAAAAAATTAAACTCATAGGAACACAAAATTCGTTTTAGAAAATTTTATATGTTTTCGCTAAGAAAAAAATAGTTGGGCTAGGAATAGTCGACGTCTTTGGCAACGCCCTATACATAAGCTATCTGATTTGATATGTGAAGAAGTTGGGTTATGATTCCATTAAATATGTTGGTAATTTATCTATTTTCATAAGGGCAAATACTTTTTTTTTTTTAATAAGTTGGAATAGTGGTTGGAGAGGAGTGGATAAATTCCAAAAAAAACCTAAAAGATACATGTTGTTCAAACCCTGGTCAACACCCTACAAAGGATTAGCGATACCACTGAAATTTCATGCTCGTGGGGAGAAATACTTTTTTTTTTTTGAGGAAAAGGAGAAATACTTTTGTTGATTGGTCCATATTTGGCAAAATAAATCAAGTAGATTTTTTGTTTACCTTTTGATTTCTGACACAATGGATATCAGAAGACTTGATTGTATCTTAAAAAATTAGAATGATTATGATCTAATCTAAAACCTAGGATCCAATAATCCAAATAGCCAAACCCCTAAATCCCTTTTGGTCACATGTTTTATCAAACAAGTAAACCAAAGTCCAAAGACTATATTTAGCACCATTATATCATTTTTATAACTTAACAAAATTCATATGATATTTACTGACAAAAATCAATCCCAATCTAACAACTAATCACATGCATTTCTTATCTATCTTCTTATATCTTAATTTATTAAAACCATTGATCTGATGAGCTTAATAAAACAATGTTAGCTTGATGACATTCAGAATTGTGAAGGCAAATCAATGAGGGTCATCCTCATTATTCAAATGGCATGGGATTTTTATGTGTGGAAATGTGTGTTTATGAATGCTAATTAAGAATTAGGAGAATCAATTAATGTATGATAATATTGAGTGAGCCACTTTGATATGATATTGACTTCTCTTTTCTCACATCTTGAAGCCACTCTGGATCTTCACTTGTTGAGAATCTTAGGTCCACATGGTGAGCACCTACAATTTCAATAAGTTCAATATTTTTAAATAAGGGATAATTACAAAAACTAGTACCCGGGATTTGGGCTAGTTACAAAACAATCACTAGAGGTTTTTGAAACTTAAAAAAAAAAATGACGTTTGATTTTGTATTACTCTTTTCTTTCTTCATAAGCAAAAATATTTCAACCCCTCCCCAAACACATTTGTAAAACCATTATAATTACCCCCTTGCCTTTAACAAAAAATCAAACCTCAAGGAGTTTTTTTGCAATTTTCAAACATTTTGGGGGATTATTTCTTTTTTTTTTTTTGTAATTTAACCCAAATCTCATGGGTAGTTTTGTAATTATTCCTTTAAATAATGATTGTCAACATGTTTTACTCAAAAACACTAATTTATTTTATTTTACTTTTTTTAATAAAAAAAAGAAAACAAAAGGATTTCATCTGTATTATTAAAAATCAAATGTGAAGTTACCTTCTTTTGCAACAATAGCAATTACACTTTTGGATATATCTTTTAGCACCCTGCCATCAAGAACGATAAAATCAGGATATAAAACATGGCGATGATTGAAAAAATAAACGTATATATATGCAGGGCCGGATTCGGGGGGCCTCCTGGCGCCTCGGGCGCAACCCAAATTTTTCTTATCCCATTTTTTCTTAGAAAAAAAATTATACGTTTTTAAAAAAAAAAAAAAATAGTTAGGCTAGAAAAACAAATTGGGCTAGAGGTAGCCCGACCAACTGGCTACGCCTCTGTATATACGAGCAAATAACGTACCCTCCACCACTCCATGGATCCCTTAGCCCATTAAAGAAGATGATATTACTTCCAAAGCGCTTCAAAACTCTATGAATATGCTGCAAAAATGAAATCAATTTTTTGTTATGGGGGCTCATTGCATTTCACAAGAAATGTGTTAATTTAAGTTGGGCCAAGATACTCACCTGGGCTCCAAACTCTCTGTGGGAACCCAGCTGGGCCTGGGCTCAATATTGAAGTTGGATTTGCAAAATTCTAATCGATCATTGTAGCTATAGTTAGAGGCTGGGAATATGCTGTCCTCTGTGTTGCCATCTGTAAGTAAAATCATCTCTGTACATGCCTGAAATTACCCACAGCTTATCCAATTGGTTAAAATCATATCACTTAAAATGTAGTTAAATTCTTTAGTTTTTGTTAAAAAAGCAATAATATTTTGAAATAATTTCGATAAACTAAGTTTGATTTGATATGCAACAATCATGTTGTCTGGTGATATATGATTGGTCTTGTAGAAGCTGCACCAAGAGTAAGTAAATACACTTAGTAGGTGAATGAATAATAAGTGTACCACTACTTATAAGATTAAACACTTGTCATTCATCATTAATCCATGAATTGCGAGGCATTCACTCGCCATAATATATAATTTAAAACAAATGGCGAATTTAGTTCGAAACTCTCAAAAAATAAATCCGAAAATATATTACTTGATGATCAAAAAAATTATTGAACGACTCAAAATAAAAACCTAAAAAGTATTTAAAGAAAGCCAAAAACCTAAACAAATCCGAAAAAATATTAAAGAACAAAATCGAAAAAACTAGGAAACTCAAATGAGCCGCATAGGCCTAAACGAAGAATTTTCGTGTCCGGACACCTTATCCCTACAACGAAGCCGCTCAGTTTGAAATGTCTCGTTGTTTTATTCGAGAAATAGGGTCTTAACGAGAAAATTGGATGTCGTTCAAAAAATTACGCCCTTTAATTACAATTTTATTTTTACCCTTTTTATTTCGATCCATTGCGATCTAATACACATCCTCAATTGCGTTCCAGGCTATCATTCCAACTCTTCAAGAATATAGTTATATTTTTATTATTTTGGTATGTGAATAGTTACATTTACTAGACACCAAAATGTGTAGAAAATTTTGTTGGGAAACTTGTGGTAAGACGTTTGGTTGTCTAATGGTAAAACGTTTGTAAAACTCGACATGTATCCGATTTTGATTCTCACCTAACTCTTCCCTATGAGAAGTTGTAGTCAACAAGCTTTAAAAGAAAAAAAAAGCATAGAAATGCGGGAGTAAAATCAATGACGGAGCTAAAGCTCCCATTACAGGGGCACGTGCCCCCCTAATTTTTTTTTGTTATTTATTGCTTATATAATATTATTCATAAATTTATAATTTATAAAATATTAATAATATTATAACAATAATAACATTATAATATTATAAATTGAAAAAAGTATTATATAATATTATTAAAAAAGTGTTAATAGTGTTATATAACATGTAAAATATAAAATTTTAAAAAAACAACATATTAATTACGTTAAATTTTGTCTCTATTAATTATTTTTGATATAGTTTATAATTTAATTTATTGTGTGCCCCGCTATAAGAAATTTCTGGATCCGTCCTGACTAAAAATATGGTACCTGCCATGTCCACCCACCAAGGCCGTGTGGATCTGAATCGTCAATCAGGTCAAAACACTTGGCTTCACCAGTGTAGTTGTAGTAAATATTTGCCGCACCATATAATTTCTCGAATGTGTTATTCCCAGTCGCCGGATCATCAATTGCCTTGCACATCTGCATTTCCATTATTTAAAGTTATTTAAGTTCTACCACGTGAATTGGAATTCAAACCAAAACAGTCAAACTCAAGGACCAAAATGTTATAATTACCTAATCAAAAGAAAACCATAAATAGAGGCACCTAAGTCAATAGGTACATTATTAATTTTGTGCATCTGCCAAATAAATCCCACGCTATATTAGGAAAAAGGATTATGTAAAGCCCACAATAGTTTTTGCTCACGAAAAATCACATACTCCTTCTATTCGAAATAAGCAACGTTTTTGGAAGAAAAATACACATATTAAGGATTGTGTTAAATATCAAGTATATCCTAATTAATCATAAATGCTATTTTGGAAATAAACAAATTTAGGCATTAGTGTTAGTTGAAAAATGATACATTTAAGGGTAATTTGAGAAAAATCAATAGCTTGTAACTATCACCCTTTGTAAGGGTGTTGACTGGGTTCGAACCCGGTATTTTTCAATTTATTTGAAATTTATCCCTTCTCGTCCAACCACTACTCCCAACTTATTAAAAAAATAATTTGAGAAAAACTTTTTCTCATCAGCCTTGCAAATATCAAAAAAGTCATTCTTTTTGAAGAATTATTTACGTGTCAAAACGTCACTTATTTTGAATAGGATGGAGTATTTCCTACCGTACTTCATACTACCATAATAAAATATGATCCAAATTGGTAAGAAACTTAAATCAAATGGGATACGTGAGATTTTCACTAATTATATTATCCTTTAAAATCTAAATCCAAATATAGAAGAGAATAATAATTCCATAACAAAATGGTAAATGATTAACAATTGATATGCAATATATACTTTTTACTATTACGAAAATTTGTTATATTTTCATTAGTTGTTATTACCTGCTTGACAGGATAGGCAGGCAAGGGATTAAGGAAATTAGTAGGAGTTGGATAATCTGTCATGGCTGTGTAAGTATATGCTGTACCAAGCCAATTTGAAAGAGACCCTGCACTTATGTAATTCCTATAATACATAGTAAAAGAGGCATATTATTACACTTTAATCAAGAATGTCTGCTAGCAAAATCATATAGATGCCAAAAAGAAAAGGAAATTAAGTAATAGAATTATTGCTTACTTGCATATTCTGAATGACTTTCTGAGAATCTCCAATCCACCAGGTTTTGCTGCTGTGTTTTCAATTTCTTGCCATGATCTTTTTATCACTTTGTAACAATTCTCACTCTCACTCTATTTTCGGGATAAGAGAAATTATGAGATTAATTAAATCATCAATTTAATTTGCTCTTATTTGACTCTGACTAAGATCTTCAAAGTAATTTGATTTATGGTAAATTACAATAACTACCCTTAAGGTTTAGTCTAATTACAAAAAATCTAATAATACCTCTCTCCCTTCTGGTCCCCAAAAATGCCCCCTTTATGGAAATGCATTCTAGACCATAGATAGTAACCTTATCATTAAACCCCATCTTTATTGCTTTCTTATGCATAAATAGACATCTTTGAGCCCCCTATGAACTAGACCCCAAAAGTATTAATGTCCAATTAAATAAGAAATTTTTCCTCAAATTAAAGGAAAATTCTATTTCTAACTGAAATCAATAGCTATTTTCAATCAATCTTTTTTTTAGTATAATCCTAAACGGATGAGAAATCCTAAAAGGGGTAGGTGTGGTGGGAAACGGACTGTAGCGAAAGTCTTTTTATGAGCATTAAACCACTTGCACCACGGTTGATCCTTATTTTTAAACAGTACTTTGTGCAAATTAGTGTGTATGATATTATTAAGAGTGAATTACTTAAAACTACCCGTAAAGTTTAACATAATTATTAAAAAAATAGTTATCTTTCAAAATTAAATATATATATATATATATTTATTTTATAAATTGGACCTATTTAGGGATATTTGTAAATCAAACACGAAAAACGGAAGGGTATTTATAGTTTTAATAGACAACTGATTTTTTTTTTTTTGTAATTACGCCAAATTTGATCCATAATTTTAACAAGGGAGAATGCAAAAGACCCACGTTTATTGATTTTGTCTTAAATTTAAAGGGTAACTGTAATATTTCCAGAAATATCAAGGGTTATTTTGAAATATTTTTTATTACGAAGGAGGGTTATATAAGATGGAATCAAACTTCAATTTTTTTTTTTTTTTTGTAATTTTCAAAAACCCTCTGGATTTTTTTGTACTCAGCCCAAACCTCTGGGAGTTTTTTTAAAATGGGTTAGGGAGAAAGACTGACCCTGAAGTCTTGGGTGATGATATTGTTGAAACTAAATGGGGAAGTAATGTTGTCAAAATTAAGGATTGGTGCAGAAGATGCCAATGCTCCTACAGCTACATGGGGATACTTCAATCTAAACCATGCTGCCAGCACTGCAAAACAAAACACAATGGAATTTCAAATCAAATAATATATGATAAAAAAGTAGGTCTCTTGTAACACGGTCGCACAGTTCGACGGATTGCACTTTTAGGGTAAAATGTATTACTTTTAGTGTAAAATGTGATACTTTGTATGAATATAATTAATTTTAGTGTATTCAGACTAAATATCACTTTTTACTCTAAAATTATCATCCGTCGCACCGTTCAACCGTCTTACACAAGTTTTTGCCATGATAAAATACTATATGATTTCCAATCTCAAGAAACCATATATCAAGTGGAACTCGATTTTGTCAGTACTGTGAATATAAAAAAATTAAAAATATTGTCATACTTCCACCATAGGAACCTCCGAACACAACAACAGGAGAGTCAGTGGCTGACAAATTCTTTTTGAGATCAAGAATGAGAGTTGCATAATCAGCCAATGCCTGTGTGGAGCTCAAATAACCAAGTGTTGAGGAATTTGAATATGCTATTTCTTTGCTCCCCCCATAAGGCATGGACTTCCCATAAAACCTATGCTGCAATTTGTACATAATATATCACATATACATAATATAAACTTCCCTACTAGCAGAGGTAAATTATAGGTAAAATATACAGGAAGTTTAGCCTAATTACAAAAAAAGTCCAGCTATATTTCGAAATTATAAATGTCCCATAACGTATTAAAAACACCCTTGATGTTGTAAGGCCTAATTTGTAAAAATAGAAATAAATTTCAAGGGAGTAATTGTCATTTTGAAAAATAGTTGGGATTTTTAACCTCAAGCGTATTCTAAAAAGTGCTAGCCGCGCTAGTTGGGCGGCAATCAATATTCTAAAAAACGTTGGGTGTTAGTCGAGCGGCAGACTAGCACTTGGGCGGGGTTAGGCTGAACTTGGGCAGGGTTAGGCAGGTCTAATCGTCAGAATAATATAGGCGGACGAGGGGCGCAGCCTGCGCAGCGGACTAATCGACGGTAGACGGGAATTTTTAGAACGGTGGGCATAATTACAAAAACCTCCTAGACATTTGGGCTAATTACAAAAAAACCCAGAGGTATTTAAAAATTAAAAAAAATTCCTTGAGGTTTAATTCAATCTTATATTTTCCCTTTGTTTCATAAGTAACAAACATTTCAAAAGCTCCCAAGACATTTATAAAAATATTAAAGTTACCTCTTAAATTTAAGATAGAACGAAGAAGGGTTTTTTTTTCTTTTTTCTTTTTTTGTAATTCTAAAACATTTTTAGGTTTTTTGTAATTAGGCTTAGGGTGTTTTTGTAATTTATAAAAAATCTTAACAAGAATCCAGTCATGTGGGAATCCCACCTTTCCACCACACACACACAGAGAGAGAGAGAGAGAGAGAGAGAGAGAGAGAGAGAAAGAGAGAGAGAGAGAGTTTCATGTACAACCTCAATGAAAACCAACAGAGCTTTAAAATATGGCGCGGTCTCAAACATGAAGCCAGTGTTTTGAGCAAACCATTCGATGTCTCCTTCGTTTCCCGTGTAGACGAAGATTGGAGAATTATTATTGCCAGCGCCACCCCAATATCTGTCATTGATCAAGTACCTTTGCTGGAATTTCTGATAACTCTGTGGATTATAATTGAAGTGATCAAGAATTTGGGTGAAGAACTTCTCTTTATAAAGTTTACTAGTAGTAGTATTAGTTTTGGTGGCCTGCTGTTCTGGCTGAATGAATGTTGAAGAAGGAAAACCAGGTGTGATCTTATTGGTTATTGAGATTGCAGATGAATATTGAGGAAAAATTGTATATGACAACAACAAAAGTAGCCAAATTGCCATAGTTATCTCTCTCTCTGTGTGGAGTGAAGGCTAGGACTCTGTTCTTGTCTCTGTTTGTGTGAGTGTGTGTGTGTGTGTGTGTGTGAGAGAGAGAGAGAGAGAGAGAGAGAGAGAGAGAGAGAGAGAGAGAGAGAGGGAGATTCAAGGGTCAACAACTAAAATGATTTAGTCATGGTAGAGGTTGGGAATTTGAGATGTTAACCAAAGTAGGATATATTTGCTGGTGCCTAGTTGGTGTTTAGAGTTTATTGTCATTTTATGGTATTAGTAAGGGTATTATAGTCTATTTCATTCTAGTTACTGTATGTATTTACCGGGTTGGTGTTAGTTTGTTGTCATTTTATCGTTAGTAAGGGTATTATAGTCAATTTATTATTGACTAATTATTCTAGGTATTGATCGTCTTTTCGTGTCGTCGTAAAAAATATTATATTTTGTGATTCATCAAAAACTCTAGCAAGTGTTGTTATCTTGATTAATCTAACTGTTGGAAAAGGAAGTCTTTTGTACGAAAGATTTGAGGTTTGAATCCCCCTAGTAACAGGGTGGAGGATGATTTCTTGTTTGTTGACTCAATTTATGGCAATTCAGGACCGACTGCATTGACACATCATCTCATGATTTACCTTTCGCACAAAACTCTAAGGCAAGGATAACGGAGCCCTAAGGGTTCATCATGTAGAGATTGAAAAAGCTTAGGATGCTCATGAGCATCCAAAATTGATTTATCAGATAAAGCTTAGCAATAATAATAATACAATAAAAATGAGTATCTATGGAGACTACTTTGTTCTTTTCTCAACCAACCAAATTATTAAAGTTTGATGCTATGAGAATTGTCCTGTACATTGGACTGCAAATGAACTGTCCAAATCCAAATTGCCGTTGTTTATTAATCCCAAAGTTCAATATAACTAATTGGAAAACAAAAATCATTATTCAAGAATCTTGTTTTGTCTACAATGTAACAATCCACCACATAGTTCCCTCAAAAAAAAAAAAAAATTCCACCACATAGGAGTTGCCAATATATAGCCTGGCTTCAGCATAGTAGAATGTGTATGGTCATTATGATTTGCCTAAATGGGCACAAAACTGAAATCTACGACATAGCTAAATTGTAACAATGGGTTTGGCTGTGGATCTGTGGTAATGTAGCATTTTCCACTATTAATCATCTCTCACCCCAATTATGAAAAACCCAACATCCAAAATATGGTTATGCTGTATAATAATTGAGACAATAAACAAATTAATTATTTCCTACATTACATATTATATGAAGAATTGTCTTCATCCTTTATTATTATTATTATTATTATTATTATTATTATTATTATTATTATTATTATTATTATTATTTTGGATTATTTCCTGAGCTAAAAGGGCCTTTCTTTGATGACTATATCTCCTATGAGATCGTCTCATGGATCAAAATCCATGAGAGGATACCCAATGGCGAAACCAAGGGGGCAAGTCGGGCATGCTGCCCCCAAAATTTTCTAAAATTTATTTTTTCTCTTTGATTTATATGTTATTTAATTTATATTTTCTAAAATATGTTATATTTTTCTATACATCTTCAAAATTAGGTTCCCCTAAAATCTCAATTTCTGTATCTGCCACTGGGGAATACCCAAACCCAAACCCTTACAAGCCCTAAAATAAGAAAAAAAAAACGAAAAACCAAAAACCCGCTATGTCTCTCCAGCGATTTCATCATCATCCCAAATCTCCATCATCCGTGAGACGGATAGCCAAACCCAAATCCATACATGGCCCTAGAATTAAAAACAAAAAAACAAAACAAAACAAAACAAAACCCCGCTATATCTCTCCGGTGATTTTGTCATCTTCCCAAAATCTCCATCGTCCTCGACCAGTTCCTCTGCGATTCACTAATGTCTGGTGAAGAATTCACCGTCTCAAGCGCTCAAGATATTCTGAAGGCTCTCTTATTGCTCCATACCAAATTACCAATAGAATCTTTTCTACTACTTCAATAAATATGAAAAGTTGATATTTTCCTACAGTGCACTGAGCATTGCCACGAGGTTTATCAGATTGTTAGTAATTATTTCTTAGTCATCGATCTTATTTGGTGATTTTGAAGAATATATTAATGATTCCTTTGTCCAAAAAAAAAAAAAAACCTTACTTCATCTCATTCGTTCTTAATTATCCCTTTTACGTATTAAGCTTTTTATTTATTTATTTCTTTTTTATCACTCAATTGGTTTTAAGTTCATCTGTTTGTTATGTATTATTTCTAGGCTTCACAAATCTTCTTATTCAACCATTTTTTTCCAATTGCAATTTAACTCCTGTAAATGGACATGCATTTCGTTATCTTCTGATAATTATGTCACATAAATAACTTGCATGGAAACGACTAATACTTTTTAGAGTTTTACCAGTACTTTTAAGAGGAAAAATTAATACTTTTCAGGAAACTATTAAATACTTTTCAGAGTAAAAATTAATATTTTTAGTTTAATATGTAATATTTTTCAGTTCAACATATAATATTTTTAAAGAAAAATTAATATTTTCAGCGCAAAAAGTGATACTTTTAAAAAACTAAGAATTTTTAACTATTATCACACCCGTATGTTATTCTAATATTTACAAAAATGTCATCGGTCTTTTGGCTCAGTCCACCTTTGAGAACAGAGATAAATTATTCTAATATCACACTCGATTATCGTGTTTATATTATATGTACTACTTGATAAATTAGCAGACAATCATAACTACCACCAAAACTCTCATCATTATATTCCCTGAGCTATGAGTTGCAATTACAACAGATTCAATCAGTGATATAAAAATTGACTCCGATAATCGAGGCGAGATAAATGCTTTCCCTTAAAACTTTAAACATTCATTTTCCCTAATTACAAAGGGATAATTACAAAAAGCCCCTAAGGTTTGGGCTAATTACAAAAAAACCCAATGGTTTTTGAAAATTACAAAAACCCCATTGAAGTTTGATTTCGCCTTACAATTTCCCCTTCAGAAGCAAAAAACATTTCAAAAATCCCATTGAAAATTTAAGGCAAAATCAAACTTGAGGGATGCTTTTGTAATTTTGGAACATCTCTGGGTTTTTTGTAATTAGCCTAAACATCAGGGGTGTTTTGTAATTATCCCTTACAAAAAACTACCCTAAGGTTTGAACTAATAACCAAAAACGCAGAAATTTTTGAAAAATACAAAAATCCCCTTGAAGGGTAGTTTTTGTAATGTAACGTGTGTTGCCAAAATGCCAATATCTTTAGCAGATGAGGAATAGTAGGAACTGAATATGGTAAGCATAATTGTGAAGCTTGCTTCATGTTAACTAAGGTCACAAAAAAAAAAAAAAAAAAAAAAAGATTTGTACAACAAACATTTCACTCAAAATTTGCACACTTTCTACATAAACTGCTTTTTACCCAAAATCCCACTAAAAAAAAAGCAGTATAATTGGCACCAACCAAGAGCATAAAAGTTACTTCTGCAAGTTCCCATAATATGATCACAAAATCAACAAGAAGTTAATTTCTTTACATTTACCAGCTAAGGTTACCAATATCAGATTTGATACTAGGTTTCACTTAAGAAAACCTCACCATTTAGATCTCCTTGTACTCTGCCCTTCCCCTCTGACGACTCCCGTTCTCGACTTGAACTGGTTGTCTGAATTACGGGTGACCTATCCCCAACCGTACCAAATGGATCTCTGGACGGCCACGATTGCTCCTTTTTCCGGGACGGACTATGATTATCTCCGGCGGCCAATGCTAACCTAGAACTTGGCGGCAATACGTGATGATCCTTGAGACCTTTGACAGCTTTGAGTCTCTGCGTTTCGTCAAAGTAACTACTTCTAGAAGCTTCTGTCTCGAGCTCAACCCCATCCGACGCGCTCCGTTGCAGAGAAACGCTTCTTCTAGAAACCTGCCCCGAGACGGAGTTTCTTGCTTTGATTTCATTAATAGCCGGTAATTTCCATTTGTACCCTTTATTATTGTTATCCGTGTTCAGTTCAATCGAATGAAGATCACTTTCGGCGGAGTCTTCTTTACCGTCTATAGCATCCTCGGCTTCCTCATCGTCTTTGTCTCTTTTCGTTCGGAGGAAAACTTCGAGTTGTTTCCTAAGCTTACTAACGGCGGAATTTTTCTCCTCGAACTGATGTTTAGCCTCGGACAGTTTCATCTGGACTCTCTCCTCGCGCAACTTATCGGCTAATTCTAGCATCTCCCGTTCCTTTTCGACTTCGGCCCTATCTTCATCGATATTCCGCGCTAATTCATCGCACACCTCTTCGGTTATCTCTCTCGCCCGTTTCTCGCTTTCTAATTCTTTAACCGACTTCACGAACGCCCGACTTCATTTCCGCGAGTTCTTGTCCGAGTTTTTGTTCAAGCTCTCGAGCCGGCGTCTTAGCTTTCGCCGGCCTCGAGTTCGCCAACGATGGATCCGATCGCGGTCTCAACAGCTTGATGTTCTTTGTTTTTCCACGACGCCTTTTCTTGGCAAAACACTTCATGAGATGGCTGATCTCGTTTTTTATCCGATCTTTGTTCTTGGATTAGCTGATTGACCTGTAGGCGAGCTCTCTCGAGCTCGGCATGCAGGGCAGAGATAAGAGACATGCTAGACGAAGGTGGGTCCGCACGAGCCCAGATGCGGTTGATGATTTTTAGGAGCTCTTTCAAGTAGTCAAAGCGTTACTTGCATCCTTCAGACGGTTTTAGAACCGATCACTGATCCGCTTGATGTCTGGGGCGTGATCGAGTCTCAATCTGCATTCCGTAAAGTGCATCTCAAAAGTCATCGGACGTAATTAATACACGGGATAATTATAAAAACTAACTCTAACGTTGACATTTAGCCTAACTGCAAATACATGCTTGAGAAACGTATTTTGCCTAACAAATACCCCACTGATGGTGCTCTTTGTAAAATAGAAACAAATGACAAGGGAGTATTTGTATTTTTGAAGTGTTACTGGGTCGTTATGCAATTACGCTAAACTTCAGGGGTAGTTTTTATAATTATTCCTTAATACATATTAAGACAAGAGAATAGTTTCGGACTATCGGCTACAATATTTCGAGCGTAAGTGCAGAGGAAAAGAACGAAGATAATATGATATAACAAAAATTCATATGACACAGAAATTAAAATTTAAGACGAAAAACTAATAAGTTTCTTTTACCTCCATCAGACTAGCATTGCTGATAGAATCAATAACTCCAACATTTTGGTCAGCAGACATAAGCCTCTGAGAAATTGATGGTGTGCACTTCCGGCGACTACCTGTCCCAGATCGATCCATTTTCTACAAAACCGGGAAGAAAGGTTCAGTTCATTATCAAAGACAAAACGTGCCATACAAATAAACAAAGACAAAGAAAATGAAATAGTAAGTAGATCGGTTCGAGGTTGAACAAATAAAACAAAGACAAAGAAAATGAAAACCACTAAGGAGGGATAACATGTTTACTTGCTTGGTTATAGAATTTCGAACAAAATCTACAATCTAATAATCAAGTGAAAACCAATAGTATTACGAGGCGTTTTTCTCCACTAATCAACAAAATCTTTCAACGTTGAATGCAAATAGGCAATGCAACCATAATTTCATAAACAGGACATACAACAACCTTGTTAATTACAAAAATCATCTCCAAGTGAGTAGAAAGATTATCTGGGACAAATCTTTTCTTTCCTCTTACAGTAATCAAAATCAAATTTTCGAAAAAAAGAGAGCAGATTTTAGTTTTCCAAAATACGAAGTTGAAATAACTAGCTACTACCCTAGAAAACGTCGGTTTCTGCAACCGGGTAACCCCTGATTTTATTCCTTCTAATGTAAGAACATTAATCTCATATCTGAAATACGAAAATTGAAAAAACACCGAAAACCCAAAACATATCATTTTCAAATTGAAGGAATAGTTGATCCAGACCGAAAGTAAATTCAACAATTGAACATCAACATATAAAACATCATAATTCATAGAGTAAGTCTTATGTGAGACCTTCTCATGGATTTAAATTCATGAGACAGATTCAACCATTTTACAAATCAAAGCAAGTTCGATCCAAATTCAAATGGATTAACTAATACGGGTTATTTTAGGATCCGTCTCACGAAATTAATCCGTGAGACCGTCTCGTATGAGTTTTGTCGTAATTCATAAATGAACACTCGAACCAAATTATGTATTTCAATATGAAACTTAAGCAAATCAGCAGCCAAATGCAACTTAGGACAATAATATATATAATACTATATATTAAAAAAACAAGAAAAAGCATCACTCAACCTCTGAAACAATCGGGCTGTGAGATGGATCTGATAAATGTGGTGGCAAAAACCCGAACCCGAATGCAAACCCCACCCGGACTGCATTTTCTCCCTCTTGAAAACCATCTTACTTCCATTTTTCTTCTGCTGCCCCTTCATCACCTCCAAATCACTCTCGCTCATTTTCGGTGAAGGCATCTCATTCATTTCCCACAGTGTGGCCGCCAATCTCCGGGCCGAAACGGGCCGGGTCGATTTCCCACTCTGAGAATACTTAGGAGACTCAATGGCGGTCCTCAGAGGCGTGGTTCTCCACGTCGGCACCGGCGTTGTGGATCTAGACCTTCCAAGCCCAATCCCAACCCCAACCCCAACCCCAATCCCGGCCCGATTCTTGCCCACCAAAATGGCCCGCTTGTTCAATCTGTAATTGTAAACCCTTGATGATGAAGATGAAGAAGATGAGCATCCCCTTTTCCGGATCTTGGTGGGCACTATCAAACCCTCCATGATCGCACCCCTGTGACCTTGCCTCGGCATTATAAATTATATAAACTTAATTTTCTTTCCTTTTTAACCAATAATTTCTTCTTCCGAGAAAGATTTCACTTGATCTGTAAGCAATTAATGTAAAAGATAATACCTTTATGGAAAATATATAAAAATACAGATACACTAAAGCAAAAAAACAGAGAATGTGAGGTGGGGTTTTTCAAGATCTTACAAATTTCTGCGGCATTAAAAAAACTTTCCACTCTGATCATTAATCGCCTTCTAGTTTGATCGATATCTGCGTATAAAAAGGAAAGACAGAGATTGAGATAGATTTAAATATGGCAAGAAAAAATTTCAGTGGGCGCAAAGTGGGGTTTTTTTTTTCCAGATTCTTTACAGCTCGAAACGTGGTTTTAGTCCAGAATGGTTTAAAAATGGAAGTATAAATTAAATCTGTTCAAGAAATTGAAAATGGGGAAAAGGGAAGAGAGTAAAGTGGGGAAGAATGATGGGTTTCTTTTGATTTGAAATGATGTGTTGAGAAAAAAGAGTGAAGCTTGACTTTGATTTTTGATTCAAAGCTTCATTTTTTCTGTACAGTCAAGGTACTCCGGAGGAAGCGTAGGGTACATGTAGACGAAGCGGGAGGGAAAAAGGAAGAGATGAAAGGGGCATGTGAAGGAAGAACGTGGTCGGTAATAAGTGGGCTTGTGTACCAGAATGTCTTTTTCGTATTTAAAGTTTGTTGGATTTGTCTAAATCTGATCTGTCTGGCTGGCAAATATAATTATTTTTTTATAACTCAAACTTTAAAATTTACTGCTCATTATGCCTGAAAATAAAGAACTCGATTTCTCATTATTATCATCACGAGGTAAACTATAGGATGTGATCGTTGGCTAATTTTGTGGAGGTCTTGACTTACTGATTAGATCATCTCCCAAATAAGAAAATATTTATGTTTGACCCCCAAATCTAATACTTCATCCATCACAATAAAATGGACAAATAAATTATTTTCACACAGATTAAAAGATAATAGCATTAATTGGGATAATAATCTTTTTCATATTTTTTATTTTGTCCTTGCATTAAATAAAAATATATCATTGTTAGTCTCAAATAAAGTGAATTAAATATGGATCTTTTAGTCATAATTTGAGATTGACGGAAAAGGAAAGATGTCTATATTATTGGGACGAAAGAAATAATAGTTAATATCTCTTCAAATCGAACTCATGGATATTATTGTTTAGTTTTATTTGATATGATAAATGACGGCTAATGCAAATAACTTTTTTGGGAAACCAAATAAAATGAATTTAAATTTAGTCAGATTAAGTGACTGACTACTCCCACTTCCTGTCCATTGTCCAAATTCTATGGCACCAATCCTCTACGACTACCAGTTTCCTTCTATCTTTGAATATATAGAATACTCTGTCAAAAAGAATATTTCTAGAATACGTCTCTTATGCTATGTGGTCTGGATTTCTAGTGATTTTGTCCAACTTGATGTTTTCTCTCTTGTATATTGATGTCAAAAAATTATTCTAGGCAATTCCAATAATTGATCAGTTTCTTATTTAATTGGGTTAATTAAAAAAAAAGATACTCTGTTTTTTTTTTTTTTTTTTTTGGGGGATGAAAAGTTCCATATTATTAAACATCCAAATCCAACTGAAAAAAAAGGGAAATATTATTAAAAGATACTCTTAGATTTGGGTAATTACTAATAAGGTCATTTAAGATAGGGGTGGCAAATTGTGTTATTGTGTCGTGTTAAATGCCTCGCACTATCGTGTTTTCGTTTTATATATCTTATTTGATCCGAAATATAACAACAATTGCGATTTTAACTTAATTTACAATTTCGTACTTTCATGTCATGTCTTATCGTGTCATTTGTCTCGTAATTCGTGTTTCTAATCGTCCTTGTTATCATGCCGTGTCAAACATTGTAAAACCTAATTTAAAATGTAAATAATCATGAGGTCTCGATTCCATCTAACATTTTACTACTGAGTTGTTCGTTGACCTAACAAAATTTCTTGACATCATCAAAAATTGAACTGATAATCCAAATATGCCCCTGTAGAGTAGTTCACAAACTATGATCAAACAAAAATGGTATTTAGCTCTTCTAAAAAAAATGGTATTTAGCTATTAACAAAATATTGCATAAAAACCATGTCAATTGTTAAACGACCTTCAAATTTAACATAAAGCAACAACATTCTCCTCAATTGTGTACCAACTATACTAACCATATTTACAGTCAGTGAACAAGGAAATTTGGAATTTGAATTAAAAAAAAAAAAAAACTGGGATAACTTAAAATTGCTTCAATTTTCCACAAATTACATAATATCAAATACCTCCCAAAATCTTATAAATACCCCCTCTTATTACAATGAAGAAATAATTTTCACCTCTCTAGTTTACCATCCACTTCTTTTTCTTTTTCTTTTTCCCCTATTTTCTTTGCGGAATTATGTAGGGGCATTATCGGTTTTATACAAATTCGGTTCGCTTTACTACATTCCATAAACCTCATGAATATTTTTTGTAATTTGAAACAACTCTGGATTTTCTGGTAATTATCTTAAACCACATGTACTGTCTAAAGATCTCTGCATAACCTCGATTAGTCTCTACCTAAGCATTATGTTTCCCATGTCCGCCTACGTGCGCTAGGCCCTAATATGCCTCCCGACTAACGTCTATCACTTTTTAACACCGACCACATGGTACTTTTGTAATTGACCAATTTTAATTTGATGATTCATATTATTTTTTCTTATAAATGCCAATAAAAATCACATCTAACCAAACTTTCAAATAGATAAAAGGGAAAAAATCAATTTACATAATAATAATAATAATAATAATAATAATAATAATACAAAATTATTAGATTAATTCATTCATTCATTATATACAATAGAGCTATGGTTTAATCATGCTATAATCGCATTCATGTACCTTTAATTCGAGTTGAACCAACTTTTCCGAATTGGCATCATGGCATGTGCACTTACCGCCAACTCCCATCCAACTTCTGATTTATACATACAATGGTTAAAATTAAATATGAGAACCATACTTTATTTTCTCTCATAGTACACTTTTATTAATTTAATTGCATTGTAAATATTATTTCCTCTTCAATTAAGAAACATGAAAATCCCCGTGAAAATCCTCCGTCCTAGTGATTTGAAATGACTCCATTTTGGAATGGATTTTGAAACCAAATGATTAAAAAATAGCTTAAAATAGGAGCTCAAGGATTTAAATTCACCGATTTATGATATTGCCAAACTAGTTCAATAAATTTGTTATTAAGGATTTGAAGTTACGAATCCTTAACTTCAAATCCATCGATCCACATGATGTCTTAGATCTTAATTAGTTTGTTATTGCAAAATTAAGATTATAGCATATAGAGCAGCAAATCCTACAAAAATGCTCATGAAGTACAAAGCTATTGTATCTTCATATAGTTTACATGGGGCGGCGAGTTCTTCAGAGTCGGGGCCATTTCCCCGAGGACAGGTGATATAGGAACATGGAACCTCGATATCAAAAAAAAAAAATGACCAAAACAGACAGCCACCTAACTTAACCTTTTGGAAAACCACATCCTTTTTCATAAATGCTTTTAATGTCTCATTCATGTCTCACAAGGAGTGCAGGAGTGTAATGATCATTGTCCAACAAAGTAGAGCTCTGGAGAATGATAATCAAAATCACCTATGCTGCTATGCATCATACAGATTATTTTGTATCAATAACTCAGCTAATGTTCAATGTGGTTGAAAAAAAAAAATTAGTGACAAAAATTCATATTCTGAATTTCCCATTTTGGAATGCTAACATCACAGATTGGTCAGGAGTCATTTCTGCATAAGCAGCCATTGCTTTAGTTTGACTTTTGGAGAAGTCAATACACCATTACTCCATGTTTGAAGAAGCAAATGATTAGATTGCAAGCCAAACATGTCCTTGCATCTAATGCGCCCGGAGAGATTCTTGATAACAACTTCGAACGGTTTTTGCTTTCTTTCTCGGACAATTGTGTTTCGCCAGAGAGTACGTGTAAGCTACAACATCACAGAGTAAACATATTATCTTCCATTCTGACACTGATTGTCGAATATAGCATGCGTGTAGTGCATAATATATGGCACGAGCATATATGTGTCGAGTCAAATTTATCTTCATATTCGAAGAGTTTCTCCAGTCTGATGCCTCCACATTAGATATGTTAACAAGCGATAGTATCTTTCTACAAGCATAATAAATGTTTGTTTCAACATAGGAACAGATCCATTAAACCCTAATGTGATGCTTCGTAGCGTATTCGTGGAGAATGGAATTAACAATTTCCGAGTCAATTTCTAAATTATGTATGTTATCGTTCTAAACACATGTTTCCTGAGTTAATTCTTCAGGGAATCACCATTTATTTTTCATTAGATATGCACACGCATAACGTATTTCGTTAATTGCACAAATTGGCCCAACAATAGAGCTGTCAAATGAGCCGGACCAATATTTTTGAGGCCCAAGCCCCACCAAGCCATGAAAATATACGTGAAATGACCGGGTCAGCCCTACTCCCGACCTCCAAAATTGGAGCCCAACCCGGCCTTTTTGCTGGGCCGTCCGGGCCCATTTTGACACCTCTGCCCAACAACATGCTCGGTTATTTTACCATATTTACTCCATTACAGCTAACTAAGTACTGAAAAAAGGGGCTAGCCATCTTTCCATTTCATTCTCAATCTTTTTTTTTCTTTTAATATTCTTTCATCCTCAATCTTGAACATAGTAACATGAGAAATCTCATCACTTCTAATCCTATTTTCTAAAGTAACTCAAATTGAATCCGTTTTTCTATTCTCTAATTTAAATCATACGTAGAGAAATGGACTTTTTCTGCAATAGGGAAGCTTATTGATGATAACAAACACGCATCCACAAATCCCAACAAACTTCCCTAATATTTCATGTGTCCTTCATAACAAATGCTCAGATTAACTTGGTATCTTATCGATACATTCAGATATCAGGTAACTGCATTGACACAAATCAATGCTTATACTCCACTTTTAACATTATAAACATATACGACGTCACTGCATACGTAAAGATATGGGCAAGCATGTGCACTAATAAAAGCAAATGCATGTAAGCAAATTAAGTGTGGTAAAAAATATATAGCTTACTTAGTGTGGTGGAAATCAGACTGGAGTTTGATGCATATGGATCTCTTGAAGAAGAAGAGACCGGGCCCGATTGATTGCAGCAAAACACAGGAACAAATGCTCCTCAAGATCCACAAGCTGTTGGACAAAACCAGGACGGTTTCTTCGAAGCTGCTTCAGTATCTCTTGAATGGAATACCTGTCCACTCCCCTCTCCAATCCCAAATGAATAAGCAGCCTGTCATTTTCAACTGCAGCATGCAAACGAGCCACAAGGCGATCAATGGTGTCCAGATCATTATGAAGGACATAGACGCCCTTTGCTGCAGCGTCAATCTGAGCTAGATGGACCATTTCTCTTTTAGTCATAGTCGAAGGAAGAATCACCGGGCACAACGGGCCCGCAACGAGGGCAACAAGCGCGTGAGTAGCTATAGCAAAAGCGGATATAGCCACTCCAACGGTAGCCGCAATCAAACACAATGCAGATCCGTCGAGCAGTACCGTATTTGTTGGACCTTTGACTTTGATTTTCTGAGATGACGGTCGAGCTGTTGTCTGAGCTCGGAGAAGCACCTACGCATATCGCCGAAGTTGTGCGAGTCGGAAGAGACGAAGGGGTTTTCGAGGCAGTCGAATTGGAGAAAGATATTAAATGCGAATTTGCATTGGGAATCGGAGAGGGAATGATAGTCGGAGTTAAGGTCTTCCAGAAGGTTATGTATAGGGGTGTAGAGGAGGCGGCGTGGTGTATACTCTGGTAGAGATGGGCATAGACGGACGTGTGCTCGCTGTGTTCAAGTAGGTAGAAACGAGATAAGTAAGAGAGTTGGGTTTGATTAGTGAAAGTGCCTCTTGAACACACTCGCGGCTCGGTCGAAGAACTTGTTCCAACAGCTGAGGTTCCTCGGAAACATCTACGTGCCCTATTTCTACATTTTGGTCAATGGAATTGTCTTGGTCAAATGTGCTTGATTTCGCTGTAAGAATTTGTTTGAAGTGCGAGGGTATATTCTCGAGTAAGGTTAATGGTGGGAGATAGTTGAACACTTGATGCGGTGTATTTTCCCCAGAATAACCTGAAATGTGTTTCAACATAATCGAACAGTAAAATATCTTTAACTAATAGAGTGCCAACATATGAAAGGAATCACTGGAAAGAAACAGAAGAGCGTAAGAGTCTTCAGACGATGATCATTATATTACTAGTTTAGCCTAATTACAAAAAAAAAAAAAAAAAAACTAGTTATCTTTCAAAATTATAAACACCCCTTAACATTTGTTTCTATTTATAAATAGCACCCTATTGAGGGGTTATTTACAATACATCAAGGTTTTTTTTTTGTAATTTAACAAAAAATAACTGGATTTTTTTGTAATTAAGCCAAACGTCAACGGTTATTTTTGCAATTATCCCTTCTTTTGTATGTCTTCCTTGCTTAAATGAAATTCTTAAAGAATTTAGAAGTTTACCTTGTGACGTAGGGGGACGACAAATAATTGTTTGTTGGAGGTCGAGGCGGCTTCAAACAAGGCAGCATTGGTCCTTGGCCTTTGATGAGGGGTATCCAACGTAACCAAAAACCATATCTACATAAACACTCGTATTCAGTAGTCCATCACGAAGTATATGATCCTGCACAATCCGAAAAGATGTGATCTCCAAATATTCCTCTTCTAAACGTGATACAAAAGAAGAAGAACAACAAATTAATTGGGCACGTAAGGAATTTTCTTCCCTCAAAATAAATCCCAGAATAAAAATCACTGCTTTTGAAATAATTCAATCACAATGTCAAATACCTTACTGCCAGGCATTTCAAGTAAAGCAAATACTATTGCATTTTCTTAGAGAGCAAGTGGAATATATAATGAGCTGCCGGCTATAGCAATTAGTATGAGCAACATTGAAATGAATAGCTTTTTTCTGTTGTGAAGTAAGCAGTACCAGTTGTGTTCTCCAAGTAACATGCATCTTGAATCAGAGACCCAAATGTTCATAACAAGAAAAATACGCAGTCAAATATCATACACAAAGACTTGTGTAAGACGGTCTCATGTATATAATCCATGAGACGGATCCTATATTTAAATGGAATTTCGACCCAAACCCATGCCCATGAAAATTGAAAAGAATACATATTTTTGTACAAGGACCCATCTCAAGAACTTAGATTCATGAGACGGTCTCACATAAGACAAGTTCAATATCATAATCTACCGATAACCGAAAAAGAAGTCTATCAAATCCATATTAGTGGTATAATGAACAAACTAAAGCAAATTAGAGGCCAAACAACTCCTCCAGGGTCCAAGTCAATAAACAAAAGAATTAAAATTAAAACAACTAAAATTGCTAATAAGGTTTTAGGGTTCTACTGAGCTTCCAATAATATAATCAAATTTCTATGGTGACACATACATAATTACTCGAGAACTAGTAACACTTCTAATAATATTGATTTTGTACAATGACCCTAATTTCCAAAAGAATACTTCGTTCACTAGCCCAAAGAAAGACTGCATAATGAAAATCCCAGCAAAAGGAATAAATAGCTAAAATTACACAAAATCGACTAACAGAAATCTCATAAACAAGAAAACCAAGTAATAAAAGACAAAAAAGGAAATGCAAAACACTAATAATACACAAGGAATTCGCAATCTTATGAGTTATGATAAACAACTGAAGTACGGTACCTTTATAAAAATTGAAGCTTTAAAAGATTCTGTAATAAAAACCGTCAAGAAATCGAAGTGGGTCTCAAGCTTTTGGTCCGTACTGGTGTATGTATGTATTTGTGAGTGTATTATGTGTATATGCGTAAAATTCAGTAAATCAAGAATGGTGAGTCAGGGGCAAAATAGGAAGAGTGGACTAATCTTCGAAGAGTTTTCTGAGACGGGAGCTCTGAGGAATCGGGCCTGAGCTCGGGTCTGTTGAGGGCCGATACTGGGGAGAGATGGGTAACGACGGCGAAGCAAACAGCAGTGTGGGCAATATGGTATGAGCTCAGTACCATTTCTAGTTTGACTCGTAGTTTTGAAGAAAGAATATCAGCGCCGACCTGAGAGGATTCTTGGAATGAAAGAAAGGGGATCAATTTAACTATTTAAGAAAGAGAAGGGTAAAAAGAGGAAAAGGGGAAATTACATTAACTACCCTGAAGTTTGGGTTATTTACAGAAAAAACCACAAAATTTTCAAAAAAACCCATGAGGTAGGATTCACTATTACACTTTATGTAAAAACATTTCAAACACCCCTTTAATTTGTAAAAATACGCAAAACTTGTTTGAGACGGAAAAAAAGACCATGAGACCATGAGACGGTGATATCTTTTGGTGTAAAAAGTGATATGTTTAGTGTAAAAAGTGATACTTATCTAAATACACGTAAATTAGTGTATTTAGACAAAATATCACTTTTTACACTAAAAATATCACCGTCTGTGATCTCACACCGTTTCACAAGAGTACACAATATTTGAACTTTTTTATAATTAACCCAAACTGATGTAGTTTTTGTAATTATTCCACTAAATTAATTGTGTACGTGCTTATGAACTTTTTTCATATTTTTAGCAACATAATTTTTTTGTCCCACATATCATTGTTGAATTTTTTTAAACAGATACACTATTCATTTTTCAATGATCAATCAAATTTAGTATTAATTTCACTAAAAACATCATATCAAATGTTATATTATTATACTTTCATATTATTATACTTTTATCATGCAAATAAACATATATTCTTTTAGTACCATGGTTAAGAACCTAAGATCAACATTTCTTGTTTGTTTCTTTTTCTTTTTTGAAAGGGAAAGGATAAATCCCAATAGCTATAATTTACATCACGTTTTTCACCAATATTCATAATTTTAAACTTTTTTTTTTTTTTTTGAGAGCTTATAATTTTAAACTTTAAAGTTACATGGATCAAACCAGGATGTAATAATTGATTAATTAATAACACTTTGTCGAGATGGGTTCTTACCACCCCAGCGATTTATAGAGAAAGTCGCTTAAATAATATTTTTCTTTGAACCCGACTTGTGGAAACGTGCTAAATTAATAATTTGCTAAATTTGTAAGATAATACATATATGAGAATTTATACAGGTCACATGCAATACATAAATTAATAATTCCTTAATACGTAATACATGTGTGATTAATATATGAAGACTTCATAAAAAAACGACTCATATGTTATTTGTTTCGTGTTGGAATTAAGGTCACCCCGACTCTCCTCTCTCGATTTTGTTAAGGTAGTAAAAATTCTTAGAGTGATTTTCTTGTAGCTCAACAAAAAATAATTCGATGTCATTATTGTTGTTTAGCTTCCTTTTGAGAAGGGTGTCTATAGTATAATTATTATTTTTAACTTCACAATTCACATGTCACTCTCAATTGTCTTCTCGTCGGTCAACAACTCTGCAATTTCAACATATATGCAGCTATATAATACTTGCATCGCAGCTTTTGATGTTTGTTTAGTATAAATCAATATTTTCCAATCTTTCAATAGTTTTTAGATGAGCATGACAATTATTCACAAGTTAAAATTATTTTTCTACAAGTCGTTTATCTATAAATTAATAGATTATATTAATTGATCTATAATTTAATATCTCGCTAAACTAATAAATGTTGCGCTAAACTAATAAATGTTGACTGTCCTAAGATTATTAATTTATAGAAATTTATCTGTGTTTTGATGAAGTGTTTTTCCATGTCTTATAGCTAAATTGTAAATAAGAAAGAAGTTCGTTTTTGACGTTCTTATTCTCAAATTTTTATCATAATCCAATTTGTTGTTTCTCTTCTTAAATATCCTCATCATTCATATATGGTATTTTCGTCTTTCTATCCAAAAACTAATTTCAAAAGTTTTTTTCAAACACTCATACTTTTATATTTTATCTGCAAATACTATCAACTTTTGATTCTCAACTATTTTTGCTTCTATAACAATAAATCACTTCTTAGAAAAGTCGAAAGTTGGCGGTTGACAAAGAACTTGACACCCCCAAAGGAAGTTGGGGTCGAACTCTAATTCTGGAAAGAAGTCGGGGCCTCAATTACTAAGAATTTGAAAAAGAATCTATCTCATTCAAATTTCACACTGAGTTTTTGATATATGCGTTGCGCAAAGTACTAATGAAGGAAGGAGGATATTAAACAAACAAGAATCCCACCATTTCACTCTTAGCAAGGGAATGAAAAAGATTTTCAGATGGGCGACGGCCGGCCACCCACTCTCTTATGCAACATTTACGGGTTGGGTGGATCGCTTTCAGCGCCTCTCTTGACCCTCCGTTTCCAATACATCTTTATGAAACCCTCTCGCCTTTCGAGATCCGGTCCATCTGCGAACTCTAACTGCGGACTAAATTGATAAAAGAGCGAGCCTCTCTTTGAAGGGCCCTTCGGACTAATTATAGAAGTGTTTGCAAACACTCCCTAAGTAACGTTGGAAACTTCAATACATTTTCCCAAACAAATATAGTTACATAAATGAGCAACAAGTGTAAGTTCCTGAACATTGTTAGCGCAATTACCTCGTCTGGTTCTCTTTAAATTAAAAATTGGAAACTTTACTACATTTTCCCACAAAGATATAGTTGAATAAATGAAAAATGTGATTTAATTGAACCGGAATTTTATTCAAAACACTTATCTACACAGCTACTGAAAATTACCAGCATGGCCCTGATCCAAGTAAGAAATCGCAACCGCAGCATGCAGAGAAGCTCCGATCGGAAGGACATCTTCGTCAATAACAAAGTAGGGCGAGTGCCAGCCTTTAGGAGACGTCACTGTTTTATTTCTCGTTCCAATCATAAAGAACGCCGCTGGCACCTTCTCTGCGTAAAAGCTGAAGTCTTCAGCTCCCATGGTCATCGGGTGGAGTTGCACGCTGTTTTCCCCAAGCATGTTTTCACCAATCGTTTTGGCGTGTTCGTAAATTGTAGGATGATTGACGGTCGCGGGATATGGTCTGAGTTTATCCTCCATGAAGTCGACCACAGCAGAACACTGATGCACTGCTGCTTGAGTTTCTATCACCTGTAAATTGCGTTGTAATTCCACCATATATCTTAGGGATAATTACAAAAACTACCCTAAGGTTTAGCCTAATTACAAAAAACTCCAGTTATCTTCCAAAATTACAAATATCCCCTTGAGGTTTATATTTACCTAACAAATACCCCCTTTTGAAGCCTCTTGAAGGTGCAATCTTGTAAGCTAAAAACAAATGTTAGGGGTATTTGTAATTTTATATATTAACTGTGCTTTTTTGTAATTAGGCTGAATCTTAAGGGTAGTTTTTATAAACCCTAAATCTTATGATTACAAATCTCGGAAAGAATGATGTAACCAAGTATATGATTCATATACAAATATCTTTTTGGAAATTAAGAGGTGTAGATGATGAATCCTAGTGAAATATGATTTATTTACGAATATGAAAGCATTTTGTGCGCGTAAACATTTCTGATTTTTCAAGCATAAAACCATCGTTGTGCGATCAAATATCAATATTTCGTTCTCCCTTTATATCTCAAGCCATTAAGAAACTGCATAAAGAAAAATACCTCTTTAATCCTTTGCTTAAGGTAGGAATGACTTTCGGAGCTCAAGAACCGGAAGGTGCCGCCAAAACTGACAGTCTCAGGGATTACGTTCAACGCTTCACCACCTTGTACAAATCCAATTGAGACAACCTAGTATCATTGCACACAAATTTCAAAAAAACAAAAACATAAGGAGGTTCTTGATATTCTTATCAAAGATCTAGGAATCCATAACCAAACCCGCGTAACAATAAGATGCTTCCAACTGCTCAATACAACAAGAAACTAATAACAGAATGAAAGGAATTAAAGAAACATACTCTGGCCTCTAGAGGATCAGTTTCTCATGAAACAATATGTTGGAGCGCAATAATCGACATAGAAAGAGCAAGAATAGGATCTCTAGTTTTATGTGGGCTTGCTGCATGTCCACCTTTTCCTTGAATGGTTACAGTAAACCTGCCTGACCCAGCCATAAGTGGACCGGGTTTAGAAACAAGAGTACCAACGGGCGATATTGGTCAACGTGTAAGCCAAACATGGCTTTAACTCCATTTAGAGCTCCATCTTTTATCATATAATAGGCACCAGCAAAACCTTCTTCCCCAGGTTGGAACACAAGTTTAACAGTGCCCTTTGTAAGAACAGAATATAGAAATTAAAATCACCTAAACAAAGTGAGAAATGTCATAAAAACTTGAGCTGGCCGTTGTATGTAATATTTGTTTACCTTCAATTTATCACGGTTGTTTTGCAACAGTTTGGCAGCTCAAGCAACATTGTGGTGTGAGCGTCATGGCCGCATGCGTGCATTTTTCCGTCAATTTTGCTCTTATGCTCCCATTCAACTAGTTCCTAAAAATTACAGTTAGGCGTGAGTTAAAGGCTGAACAGGACGAGAAAATTTGCTGCTAGCAGAAGGGTACTATCCACACTACACATGGAGTATATACACCCGGTGTGTGGATAATCGACAAGTGTCCCATTTTCTAAAAAAATATGACACTTGGAGAGTAGATGCTACACCAAAGTGTATGTATACCAGGTGGAGCATTGACAAGACCTCTAAGTTTTGCTAGGTCTTGTCAATGCTCCAGAAAAGGAAAGTTTTGCGTCATTTGGAGAAGATAAATAAAAGAATGAGATATAACCAGAAAAGGAAAACACAAAATATGGTTTTGCTAGTCTTTAGACCATCTCCAACCCAACTCTAAAACCCACACCAAAACACCAAATATCTAAAAACACCCTCCAACCCAACTCTAAACATCACACCAAATTTGGTGTAATGAATAGTGTTACACCAAATTTGGTGTAACACTATTCCTTTACACCAAATTTGGTGTAATACAAATATTCCCTCTTTGCCCTCCAATTTCTTCTACTTCAAACTTTTAATTCCTATTGTATCCTATATTTGATATATAATTCATTTGTAACATGGTTTTAGTTATTTAAATTTTGTATATAATTATTATTTTGGGTGAACAACAGTTAATATTTATCAATAAATTATTCTAAACTTAAAATTTTGATAAACTAAAATAATTAATAAACAAAATTTATTAATCTCTTTTTTTTGTCTTTAAATATTTGTTTTAGGTTTGTCGTTTTTTATTGTCTAGTGTGCAATTTAGTATTTTTATTTATTGTGATATTAGTTGTAATATTAATTTTGCAATATAATTAATTAATGTAATATTAGTTAAATATAAGTTTTTATTTAGTTACATTAATAATAATAAAATATAAGCAAAAGAAATAATTGCATAAACAAATAAATTTGCTATTCCAAAATGAAAAGAAAATATTAAAATACTCATTTGGTGTAAGATTTAGTGTAGTGGGTTGGAGATGGGTTTTGCAAAATTACACCAAAACACCAAATTTGGTGTGATTTTCACACCAAATTTGGTGTTATGGGTTGGAGATGCCCTAGGATAATGTATCATACTGCTTTCTCAGCAAACATAGCTTATACTGGGAGTGATAGGCATTATAACAACTTCATAAAATCTTTTCTTGAGATTAATGCAGACAAATTAACTTCACAATCTCTCTAAAAAGATAAACATGAAAAACAAAATACGGATAGATGATTTAGAACATGGTGGAAAAAATGTCAGTATATTAAATTTCACTTAAACAAGACAGTGTCATATCAATTTTACAAGAATTCTAAACTGATTCTAGTTTACATAGTTTAATGGTTAACTTTCCAGAGAACAACAAATAATGTACAATCTTAGTACAAACAATGACCAAATTGAAGCCAAAAAGGAATCAATTAACAGCACTAATCATTGTTTCTCATGTCTATTAACATTAGTTTCATTCATGGTCTAAACTAGAGGGTAATTACTGTACTCACCACTGAACCCAGAAAATATCAATTAATAGAAACACAAATACCAATATATGAAACAAATCCACCCCGCATATAGAACAAGAAAACAATTTCCCCTTTCTTGAAAAATAACATTGTCAGCAATAAAACAGTAAAAATACGAGATTCACAGAAAAAGTTTAACCTGAATAGGTAGGGCATCCATGTCAGCTCTAAGACCGAACCAGGGTTGAGCCCCCGACCCAATAGTGGCCACCACCCCTGTTTTAGCCACAGGCCACTCATACTCGATTCCCAGTGAATCAAGCTCATTTCTAATGAGTTGACTCGTTTGATGCTCCTCGAATCCTAATTCCGGGTACTCGTGGATTTTCCGACGAACCCTTTTCAACCAGTCGAAAAACTCGGCATCCCTCGCCGATTCCAAGAGCTCCCGAGTCAGTGACTCGGTTTTTAGAGCCCATGCGCCATGGTAGGTCGATGAGAAGGCTGAAAGAAGGGCTAACAGTGAGAAATAAAACAATGGGAAAAATCGCTTCATCTGGGAAACAACGGCGGGGAATTTTTTGGGAAATGATTGGAAATAGCCTAATTTTAAACCACATATACACAAACGGGCTTTTACTTATTCAAAAGTTTCAAAAATGGCCTTCTTATTTGATAAAACCCCAAAATACCCCTTATATTGAATTAAAGGTAAACTGATGGTTTTTAAAGGTTTTAGGGGCCGTAAAAATGGTATCGAGCAGGTTTATTAAGAACTTTTAGTTAAATTTATTATATTTATGTAATTAACAATTGGTGAGGAGAAATTACTCCGAGATTATGGATCCCGGACCAATGTCCGAGATGTACCCTTAGGAGATATCGTCAAATTTTGACGATGTATGCACAAGAACACCTGACCAGGTTTCATATGGGAATACCAACATGAAGAAAAAAGAAACGGCAGAGCCGACGGGAAACCTTAAGCAATTCAAAATGCGAGCGGAATATTATAGCAAGCGGTCTCGGATGCTTAACCATACCCTATATATTCACTTGATGAACCTTCAAGAATCGGTTCATGAAAATTCCCATCGAATAATGATTCCCGATGGTGTACCGGAGTGGAACGAGATACTTCCAGATAAATCTAAGATCTCCGAAGATCTTAGAGAAATCCAAGACGGTGCGCGAATTATGGCAACCGCCATATTCATCTACTAAAGACAAGTTCATCGATCCAACCGATGGAGACGATGGTGAAATATCGAAGGAAACTTGAACTCCTTCATGATATTCGAGAACGAGTCAAGAACCTGGAGGATGAGACCAAGTTCATCGGGAGGAAGGAAACGATAGATTTTGGGATCGGTACACTTATTTACACCAAAAAGGAAACCAACCGAAGTTATACGAAAGATGATGAGATGAGGAAAAGCTCATTTTTTAATCAAAGGAAAATCCATCAAAAATTAAAAAAGATGGATATTGAAAAGATGAATCTTAAAGATCTACATGACCTGGCGTAATCCTTCGCGGGATTAGGTATTGTAGATTTAAAGATGAACGCAGTGAGAATCGCTTTGGTTACCTATGACCCACAAGGTAGACCAATTCCTCCACCACCGCCACCGATTAATCCTAACGTCGAAGAAAGTACGGGTTCGCATCATGGAACTCGGGACGAGAGGATGCCACATGTAGAGGATTTCACGACAGGGGAAGATCCACTTTCGGGGACAGGAGGTCGAAACCTGCGGGAACTGCATAACCTACGGAAGGCCGAATGTTTATCGACGCCTTATGGAAGATCGCACTCGACCCAATACATCCGTATGGGTTGATGTTAAACTGGACATCCCGATTTTAAAAAAGCAGAAGTTCTCATTAATGAATGGGCTTCACTATGAGAATTTCAAAGAGAACCTCGATCTTACAAAGGATTCATTCATTTTACTTCTTGAAATGAGTCTTGAAGGATCGGTGAAGATTGCCTCGGGATATGACCGATGCCGACAAAAAGTTCGGCCACATCGGGGAATCACTTAAAGGAATTGTCGATGGTATGGCAAAACTATTCAAAATCCAAAGTTCATCGGCAAGACAAAGTTATTTCGAAGGATTAGAGGATGAAAAAAGAAAGAAATATAAACAAGCCCTCTATGTTGAAGTTTCTTGGATATTTGTCATATTGACGAATATATCAAGTTGTTCACCGAATACGGTGGAAATCCAAGATTGAGGAAAAGGAAGTGCCGCATACCTATTCTTTGCAAGATTCCGAGTCCCCGGAGAGAAATGCTTATCGGGAATACAAGTGAGGTCAAGAGAAAGCGTGGCTTAAAAATGTCTTTCCTAAAGGCAAGTTATCCGAATGGTGCTTTATCAGCCAGCCCGCACAGAATTACAAGAGATTAAGAGGAATTAACAAAGCTAGTTCCTCTATGTTGCGTGGATAATGATATCCCAACAGTTGTGGGAGGTCAACCAAGCGCACAAGAAGAAGAAGGAGAGAAGCCATCCATACCGCCGAGGAAGCAACAACAAAAAAGAGGTCTTCATGGAGACATAGAAGGTTTTGGTCAAAACAAAAGCCCGGTTACAAAACGGGACAAAGACAAAGACCCAGCGGGGAGTAGAGAGCCTCATCATCGGGTTCTAATCAAGCAAGTACCAAGAGAAATCCAGGAAGAAGAACTTTCGGGCGTGCTCACACTAGAGCAAATGAAAGTTTCAAAGATCAGTAATTCCGGACATGCGGAGCAAGAGGACATATCTCGACCGATTGTCCGTAAAACCGTAAACGAGGAGTCGAGGGGTTCGAGGCTACACCAAAAATCGAAAAGTCGTCTATTATCAAGATCTTATACGGGTGTATCAATTTGAGGGTATTCCTCGGATGAAAGCATCTACGAAGAAGAAATCTATTCTCGACAATGGAAGTGACTCACTGGGACCGGAGTGAAGAAGAAATTCTTCAAAGACAACAATCGAGAGAGGATATGTCGATTCCTCTCTCACATTTACGATTTCTCATAAGACTCTTATGAGAATTATGAAGGAAGATCCAAAGCTTCAAGTCTATGATGGATTTACAATCGGAGCTATGGAAAAAGCATTGGATAAAATTGGGTTTCGTAATAGAAAACACCAAATTATCCACAGGGTAACAACCGGAGAATTCGCCATTCCAATGGAGTTTACCGGGAACCTGATCGAGATGCAGTTGGTCCCTATTAGAGAAATCCAGGAGATCAAAAGCAGAGTTAAAAGAGAAGTTGCAAAGACACTCTCATGGATTCATATTGGAGCCATAAGAGTCATTATTAAAGCAACATTCAAAGAAGGAATAGATTCGCCACTCAATCTGGCTATCTTTGACAAGCGAATCTCAAACCTCAAGGATTCATGCCTTGGAGCGATTCTACAGAAATTTGTATCTTTCGGGAAATTGGCATTTAATGTCTATCCTGAGTGCATACAACTGGGGATCGAGACTTCAGTAGAGTCCTAACCCTTCATCAAGATTTCAAAAGAGATGATTTGATGAAAGAAGGGAATCGACCCTACTCGATCACATACAAAATTTCCTATGCTCTCTCGAATACCCATCATTCCGAAGTATTCTTGAGAAAGGAATTTATTGAAGTCCCAAGAATCTTTGAGGACTTTGCCAGGGTGGTTTTACCAGAAATTATTGAATCTCCAACTATAAAGGAGATTGATATGAAAATACAAGATCAACCAGTCTTCAACAAAAGTCGAAGTCTCAGAGTTGAGCCAAGAAGGATGTCTTTCCAACAGGACAGAATGACGAGTAGCAGTCGTTGGGAAGAAAAGAGACCAAGTATAGTTCAGCGTATCCCAGATGTTTTCAAAACAGCAGGAGAGCTGAAATGTCCAGAAGGATGGCGAGAAGTTGAAGTAATATTTGACATCACTCAAAAGGATAACATTTTTCCTTGTGATGTTCTATATTATCTCCAACAACCAATCGTTGGAAGGTATCAAGGAAGCCTGAAGATAGGAGAAATTGAGCTTACTATCACAGGAGTTGCAGGAAAAATCCCAGAGCAATTAACACTGGGAATTGAATTTCTCGAGGATCATAAACCTTGGGAAAGATTACAAGACGGAATGGAGTTCACAGTGGCTAATAAAAGATATAGAATCAGATGACCACTAGTCCATTCTCCATATACATTTCTATTGGAATGTTATATGCTGAATACAAGGCCGAGTATTTCGCCGCCTATATTGATTCAGTGCGGAATATGTACCGCAGCTTTGGCCGGATGTCTTTCCCAAAGATATTGGAGAGGATTTGCCGCCTATTGCAGGAAGAGACTTCTCTAAAAGGATTCTTATCCTTAATCGAGGAATTAAACAAGCCGAAATCATGATCGGAGGCGCGGGCGGTACCCCATGGTACAAAGTAAAGACGCCACCAATCTATTTCCATGATACAGGTGCAAATATTTTGCTAGGAAACAATTTCCTACAAACATTCAAGCGATTCACACAAGAAAATGAGACGAGAAGACTTATTTTCACAACCTTATGTGATCATAAGATTATTGTCCAGAGACTGCGGGAAGCATTTTACAGAAAAATGCCTATTAATTTTCGCAGACAAAGCGTGGTGATGAAGCCAAACTTCGCAATCCAAAAATGGCGGATCGAAGAAAATTTGGTGAAGCATTATTATCCTATAGACAATTTGGTTCAATTCAAAAGGATCAAAAATATGGGATAACAACTTGTATTCATTTAGTACAAGGTGAAGAACGAGTTACTCCGAAGCCATTGCGCAGAATTATGGATGAGTCTCATGGAGAATCCACAGAGTGATGTAACCATTGAGGAACAAATAACACTCGAGGATATCAAGAAGAAGATCCAAAGGAATTACAATGAAGATCCTTTGGCATGGTGGGACAAGAACGAGCTCAAAGCATCCTTAAAGGTTAAACCTGGAAAGAAGTACGAGTTCGTAAGATTCAAACCAATCCTTATGAACCGGGAAGATCGTGAGGATATGCAGAAGATACTTAAGGAACATCTTGACCTTAAGTTAATTTCACCAGGAGTTTCTCCATACAAGCCGATCCGGGGTTCTTAGTCGTAAAACCATGGAGAAATCAAAAGAGGAAAGCAAGACTTGTTATTAATTACAAAGGGATTAATAACATTTTGGAGTTCGACGGATACTATATCCCAAGTAGAGAACATCCGGTTAATCAGTATCAAAGGTGCCAAGATATTCTCAAAGTTCGATTGTAAACTGATTCTACCAGATTAAGATGGAGGAAGAAAGCAAAGTTCACAAACTTTCTCTACACCACAAGGACACTATATTTGGAACGTGATGCCTATGGGATTGGCTAACGCACTTTGGATATATCAAAGGAAGATGGATAATCTCTTCAAAGATTATTTCGGTTTCATGTTCGTGTACATCGATGACATTCTTATCGCATCAAAGAACATGAAGGAACATCTCAAACATTTGGAAATATTTTTCGATGTTTGTCACAAGGAGGATTAGTGCTTTCGGAGAAGAAGGCGTTGATTGCAACAAGACATGATTGAATTCCTAGGAATTGAGATCGATTTAACCGGAATAATCCTACAAAGTCATATTGTAGAAAAGATACAGGATTTCGGATACATTGAAAGACAAGCGACTTCGAGTTTTCTTGGAGTTGTCAATTTTTGGAATGTTTATAAACAATCTAGCACATTACGGGAAGGTGTTTAGCCCATTGCTTAAAAAAAGATACAAAGATTCAAATGGGAGAATGAACATCAAGAAAGTTTAATCAAGCAACTTAAGGAAGTTTGCAAAAATCTTCCGAAACTTGCAATTCCACGGGATGATGATGAACGGTTCTTTATACGTGATGCCGTGATTATTGGTGGGCGGTACTTACAAAAGCTACACCAAATGGAGAAGTGCCATGCAGATATCTTTGCAGTGGGTTATTCACACCTGTGAATCGACTCGGTGGCATATCAACGAGAAAGAATTCTTTTCGATCAATGTAGGCTTTTAAAAAATGGCCTTTATTTTTATCGGCTAAAAAGTTTATCTTAAAAATTGATAATTCAAGTGTCAAAGCTTTTCGAAAAACAAAATTGAATCAAAACCCGAGGAAAAAGCTAGATACTTAGATGGCAAGTGAATGTCAATATTATGATTATGATATTGTCATTATAAAATCTCATGAAAATATTCTTTGCATTTTCTAACAAGAGATGGAGGAATTGAAGCCGATTCCATCCTCACCGCATCAAGACATCTTGGAGACCAGCTTGAAATGCTACTCCGAGAATTTGATACCCTGGTCATCAATGCCGATTTGGTAGGGAAATTACAAAGGAATGATCGGACAAAGTAACCGATCGTATACGAGCATGTGTCCGGTCTCACTCTCGATTGAGAACGGCATTTCAAGGGCCACTCCTCCGGCCGCTAATAAGCAAAAGGAGCGTTTAGAGCACAGGGCTCCCAACCCGTAGCATAGGATTCCAAAGACCTCAAAGACAAGTCCTAAGTGGCAGAAATGTTGCCCAAGGAAAACCGATACTCCTGAGTCAAATCCCGAGTTATCACATCAACCCAAAGACGTCCGGGGTAAAGGACGAAGAGATCAATCTTAGGCCTATGATGGGCACTTCTAAGGTTGATACTAACGAGATTAAAGTTTCTTCTTCTTGGCAGGAATACCAGGCAAATTGGGAGAAACTAATTACAGGCATGGGATATCACCAGAAAAAACAAAAATTGATGTTTTCGAAAATATCCAAGGGTTTGGATGCTACCAAATTCCACCCTCAAGAAGAAAGAGGTGGTACGAGTTTGGGGCTTTGGCCTCGATCTATACTACTTCACCAGGATTCCCGGAGATCACAAAATTACCGAAGTGGATCCAGGAAGGCGCATTTCAGAGTCTTGGTCCAACAATGACAACCTAAGACGAGGGGATACATTGAGTCGTATTTCATAAGTGCAAAGAAAGAGTCCGTCGGAAAAGGTGGACATGAAGCCTTTCATTACATTAGGCCAAGACGGATGAAAGAGCCTTCGGAAATATCAAGGAGGCAAGTTCGGAAGAAGTACAATTGGCCATGACCTTCATCAAGATCGATTACTACAAGAAGGGCATGGGGTTGTGGGTCTGTCTCACATTTGAGATGGACAAAGTCAAGTTTCCGTTCAAGTTCTATCAAAATTCAAAGTGAACGGATCATTCTGTTGAATACTATGACAGAAAAACTACAAGATTCGCAGAAGACCTATTCGAAAAGAAAAGAAATCTTTCGTGGGAAAACAAGTCACGGGGAGTAAAGAAACTCGTCGGAAATACTGCAATATGGCTCATATCGCCATTGGAAACTTCGGTCTGTCCGAATGTCAAAACGAATGAACCGGAATTTGGCAAAGGATTTCGGCCAAAAGTCGATCGGAGAAGACCATGACGGAGAAGAAAAGTCACGAAGTATCCAAAGTTTGGGGACCACCAAAAAAAGTAGATTCCCCAACAAAGCTAGTGGAGACATGTGACTCAGACAGTAACAACCCACTTAGAAAAAGACGAAAAGTGGGTCCATGAAAGATGTCATCCAAAGTATTACAAAACAAAGGACGAAGTCACAGGATTTGGAAGTTTGCATAAAAGAACTTTGATACTGATAAACATGGGGCGATCCATGTGAAGAAAGGGAAAGGCCAACTAATTGCTGCAAGTGGAAGCAAGCAATAATTCAAGAGTATGATGTAAGCAGTGACGTTTTACATCTCAACAAGAGTTGAAGTCCGAAATTGAAATCCGGACTTACATCTATTTAAACCAGAGTTTGAAGGAGGCCGAGGACATCGAAAATTCTCCTAAGTCTTCTACAATAAAAATTTATGTAATATTGAGTGTTTAGAATTTTGAGTGTTTTCAGTTTTAGAGTTTAGTTTTTAATTTTATGTACAAGAGTGTAATAGCCTTTATGAGAGGCTAAACAGGTTTTCTCCTCCCAAAAGGAGATTACTGATGTAATAAATTTTTCTTTAAGTTCTTAATAAAATAAAGGCTGTTTGTTCAACATGTGTTCATAATGTACTATTGATTCATCCCTTTGAAGAATTACTTTTACGCCTTGGAGTAGAAACGAACCAAGCCGTCTTGGCTTGAGCGAGCTGAAGGAGTCGGATAACTTGCAGATCATCTTCCCTGAGGGTGAGGTTGAACAGTGAGGAGCTGTTTGTCAAACGATCTGGGGCAGTAATTTTCCGACTGGTGGCGTTGCGAACCACTTAACCCGGTCTTTGTTTGGCCAAAAGAGGTATGAATTTTAAGGGATTTATTAATTTTACGGAAGCATGTTGGGCCTGATATGGTCGTAATGGACTATTTCCATTTTCACCTGTAAACCTTGGTTTGGAACTGATAACATAGAATCGAACATCTTTTAAAATTCTATGACCTGTTAAGTTTATCGGCTGGAAACCTGACATGATCTTTTAAAACCTCCGTATGGAGACTGGATCTAAGTAGGTGTAACAATGCCACGAATGAAACAGGAAATAGAAACTGAAAAGTGTTCGTATTCTGTGAAATCTGGTACAAATTAATCATATTTCCTTATTCTGTTATAAAGGGTATAATGGGAACTTCAGTGCATATTTGAATCCTTTTAATAAGGATGGCTATAGTTGTAAATCAAACTTGAAATAAGGCCGTTTCTGAACATACCCCAATTTTTTTCCCTTCTCGGCGGCTTTTGAGAGTGCAATATTTTAAATTTCTAATATAATATGAAAATGGGGCATGGGATGATCTTGACAACTTTTTTTTGGAGTATCTATGACTATGGGATCCAATTTGCATGTTGTTGTTTTATAAATTATGATGCAACTATGAAGCACCGATACGGATAGGGACATGAATACGATATGATATAAGTACATGAATACAACATATTTTGAAATTTCAAGGATGTACGATATATATACATATAAAATTAAATATTTTTATATTATTGGAAATAGAGACGTACTAAGTGGAATTAAAAAGACAATGTTTAAAGTATAAAAAACTAAAATTACATAATTACGCAAATCTGAATTATGATAACTCACATAGAAACACAAAAAAATGCTAAAAAAATGAGCAATAGGATAAATTCGATCTATTTCCATGTATAGATGTATCCATGGAGTATTAATGAAGTATCGTATCAGATACGTATCCCGGTATGGCATTCTCAGAGAAGTGTCTATGTTTCCTAGTGTTGCAACAAAAATCATTCACGTTTGTGTTAAATATGGTTTATACTTTTTTTTAGTATAATTGGGGGAATTTGGGGAAGGGACACACACACTCTTATGGGATCAAACCCGGCTTTCAACACACGTCTCAACTACTGGGGAGCACAAGATTGATCCCATTATGGTCTATACTTGAAGTTTACGACATGGTTCTTGTTTTTGCATCGCTTATAACATTTTATTCGTAAAAAAATATAATAAACAATTTGTAAGTTTTTTTGTAGGATTGTTTTCACCCGTGAGAGCATCTCTTGTTATAGCTATCAAATGGGCTGGGGCCCCTCGGTGCTAGTCCATTTGGCCAAAAAGAACATCGGATCGGGCTGATCCTAAATTTGATTGGGCCGCAATTTTGGAGGTTCAAGTCATGAAAATACAAATGAAATTTTGGATCGGCCAGGTTGGGTCGGAATTTCAAGCCTAATGGGTCGGGCTAAATAGGCCCAACTCTTTTCGGACTTACAAGTCTGGCCTAGCCCTATTACCGAGTCAGACTAGTTTTGACAATTCTATCCCCAGTGGAATGTGTGTCTTGTCACTTGCTACATTAGAAGCAAAAAAACCCACTATTTTACAAATATTCTCCACAAATGGTTTAACGATTTTAATCTACTCCACAACTTTTTGATGGGTCTCATATCATCATCAATTCACATATTATTTATCTTATTTAACTTAATTTCATATCTTATATAATACAAATATTATATAATTGTGATAATTAATTTAATTAATATTCTTAATTTATATATTCAAAAATATTTTTTAATTCATATTATATTTATTTCTTAAATTTCAATTTGATAAAATGTTTAATTAATGTCTATTTCATTTATGTATCCTCTTTTTAGTGGTTAAAATAAAACTCATTAAATTAAAACATTGAGAATGTCCTGAGTTAGCACGCGCTGTGCATGACATTTGCAGAGCGCCTAGGTGCGGCCAAGGCGCGGCGCCGCACAGGCCCCCCCAAGAACGGCCTCCCCCAAATTTCCGATTTTTTTAATTAATTTAATGGTTTAATAATATATGTATATGTAATATAAAGAACACGAATTTGCATTAAAGAACTCTTGGGTGCAGCGGTCTCGATCCTATCTTGTCCGAGGTCACATGTTTGAGCCTCCATGATACGAAGTCTGTTTTATTATTTTTTACCTAAGCAGACAACGCATGTTCAATCCTCCATACTTACAAAGTTTTTTTTTTTTTTTTTTTTACCTAAGCAGGGGCAAAATCAAATTCAAAATGATACACTACAAATGTAAATGATATATCCCAATACAAATTCAACAACGCTACCAAAAAGCGTCATTATTAATAAGTATTTAATGACGCCTTTTTAAAAAAGTATTGTAGATTATAAAAATTAGTTATATTTATTGGAAAACGTTAGCATTTTAGCCAATTTAATGACACTTTAATTAAAGTCTCATTATCTTAATAAAATTATCGACTTTTTTATAAATATCACCATATTTATAGAATTTACTTATGTTTTTTTATTTGTGTCCTTAAAATAGTTGGCCTAGTAAAAAGCGTCATAACATTGATGACACTTTCTATTTTACTTACGTAGTTTTTTATTTATCGCCAAATTTTTATAATTTACTTACACTTTTATTGTTTTGTGTCATGAAAATGACGACACTTATTAAAAAGCGTCATAAAATTTATGACACTTTCTATTTTACTTACGCTTTTTTTTATTGCCAAATTTTACTTACACTTTTATTATTTGTGTCATCATCACGAAGTTAAAAATTAGAATATACCCACATCAAAAGATTGAAGTGTAGAGAATGATATTGGGAGTTAATAAATAGATACCTTCATTTAAAATATATTAAATCATTAGTGATTGTGACAGTAAAAATAGCGTCACTTCATAATGACGCACTTGATAAAAACGCCAGGAAATGAATTTTACCTACGCATAAATCTTGCGTCACGTATATTTTCGTGACATCAAATTTAACAACGCCACTCATGACGCTTTCAAAAGCGTGCATTTAATGTACCTTGTGACGCTAGTAAGCGTCACCAAGTGAAATTTTTAGCGTCACTAAACACGATTTATTTTGTAGTAAAAGGAGATCGATTTTATATGACTAATATATTGATAATTGTTTTCCTTTAAATCTATGATGTAATGATATTAAAGTATCTATTTTTTCTAGTAGAATCGTCCAAATGGAAATATAATGTTCATTATTATATTAGTTTTTTTTATATGAATATAAAGAGCCTCTTTTTCGTTTCACACCAAACCCTTAAATTATAGGAACGGCCCGACATTTGCCCCCCGCACTTGTAACATTCTCGCACTTTTACTTATTATAGCAATTTTACCCTTAAGGTTGTATTGTGTATATTTATATGCACCAAGTCGAGAGACATACTAGCAATCGATCTTGGCCCTGTCTCCGAGCAAGTGCAATAAAAATTATAATTTATATGAATTTTATTGAGTTTTTATTTAAATTCGACTCACTCTAATTTCGTGTGCGCCGGCACCGCTATTGTTTATATGTGTGTCACCATGATTGTATAATACTGAAATACCAAAGTACTTTAGGAAATATGTAATGGGTTTTTTTTTTTTGAGGGGTAATGGGTTTTATTTTAATTATTATTTAATATTAGCTATTCAACTTCACAATCATTAATATGCATTTTTGTTGAGGAAGATAAATGGTACAAGAATCATTTTGAAGAAATTGTGGTTTGAAAATATAATGAGCAAATCAGCCTCATTTATAAAAGTGGTTCTTGGTTATATATATATACTTATAGGGGTTGGTTTCTTGTGAGACCATATATTGGGGTGACCGTGAGACCTAATCAATCATTGCAATCAATCATTGGATGGATAAGATTGAAACATTAGATATTGTTGCATTATTTAGCATCATTTTCGGATGGGGGCATTTAGGAGAAATCATAAAAACGCCCACTAAAAAAATAGGAGTTACCATATCTATTTCCTTTAATTTAGGAATGCAATCAATTAAAATAAAATCCAAAATCCTTTAATCTCCAAAGAAAAAAACGTCATATCTATTTAACAAATAAAATCATTGCAATTGTGAAGAACATCGCAACAAGAACACGTAAAATCACTTAAAAATCACAATTTTTTTAGGTATTTATGATTCTCATAAATATTGCATTTTTAGCATTACCTTGATGTATATATAGATGTATTATTGTGCATATGGTACTGTTGAAAATTTGCATAAATAAATCATATATATTAGCTTACCAACTTATTATTATTTTCGGGCGTTTATGAATATTTTTTTGGTCCCAACGATATTGAATTTATGCATACCTAACTATATATTGATGCATGTATACGTATAATATGTTGTATATTTTGTTTGAAAGTAACGATGCATGAATGCAAAATATATGAACCCAAAAATTGGACTGTGTTGGTGTTATAATTAATATTGCATATTTAATAGTATATTGATGTATTGATACATATAGTATGTTGCATATTTAATGTACCTACAGTTATATCATATTTATTCGTGCATATTTAATCTTATAACGATGTCTTGTTTATATATTATGTTGCATATTTAATGAATAATACAGTTTTCATATTTTGTAAACGTAAAATCTGAAAATATTATGATGCATTTTTCATCTTGTTTTGGTGTATATTTAATGTTAATTTTATGCCAATAGGTACAACTAACAACCCAAAAAGAGAGACTTGAAATATCTCATGGATCAACAAAGGAAAATATGCAACATATCTTGATATTCACCCAACAAAATTACATATGCAACGAAAAAGTGCTAAATATGCAACAAAAATACATATATTGTATTCACCCATGCAACGAAAAGTGATAAAATATGCAACAAAATTACAAAACATATACATCAAACATAAAAATAAAAAAATCGAAAACTAAAACCTACTCATAAATTTCTAAAAAAAACTTGCACGCCTTTCTTGGCTTCAGATTTCTCACCCTTCGCCCTTTTGGTACCAGAACTACGCTCTCCATTGCCTCAATCATCCCCTCCTAGTGAAATCTCCCTCTTTTATTTAGACTTAGCCATCGTTGACAACCCTCGGTTTGCTATCCCCGCCCTTGCAAAAAAAAAAAAAAATTGTGCATAAATAATTGTATTATATTGTATAAATAATTTAATTATGATGTATCTATAAGTCATCGAGACTAATGGATAAATATGGTTAAAATGATGCATATATACTAGCTGATTGATGCATATCAAATTGATGTATGAAAAGTGTAATTTGTTTGCATAGATTACAAGGCCAATGTATAATTCAAATACAAAACGCCTCGTGTATAAATTGTGATGCATGACTCGCCTTTATCATGAAAAATATGCACGAAAAAAAAAAAAAATTAAATCTATACATCAAACTTATATATAAAAAAAATCGAAACCTAAAACATTATCAAAAATGCCAAAAAATCGTGCATTCACCAAAGATGATTGTATATAAAAATTGTGTCTTTTCAATTGTGATGCATGATCGCCTTTATCACGAAAAATATGCACGAAAAATTGCAATCAAATGCAATAAAAACTGAAATCAATATATCAAATATATTAACAATGGGACAACAATGGAAATCTAGAACATTGCCAAAAAAATAAACAAAATCACACTGCTTTCGTTACATACAAAGAAATCGATGGTGTGGCGTTACATATTCAACTAAAAAGTGCTAAAAATCCAACAAAAATATGCATCTTGCATTCACCCAAGAAAATTACATATGCACTCAAAGTGATAAAATATACAAAAGATTAGTGATTTTTAATAAAAACAAGTCCATTAAAAACATGCAAAAAAAGGACAACAACAAATTAAAAAAAAAAAAATCAAACACATATTGGTGCCTTCGACTACAATTGTTTAAGGAAAAAACACATACCTACAATTCCACTTGAATATGCGTGATTAGGAAAAGTTGTGTCTTCAACTTCGACCACTGAAAGAGGAAAAAAATGAATGATCTGCGGTGATTAGAATGATTGTGAATAGTCCACATCCTAGACTACTTTTCTATATAGTTGCAAGAATGATAAATTAATTGATTAATCATGATTAGAATATTGTAAAGAGATGTGATAAAAACAAATCTTAATTAGATGCTATAATCATGGGAATATAATCTACTCTTTATCTCTTTTACCATATTAATTGACTATCTAACCTTAATTAAAAAAACGTCCATAATGAATTACATAATTACCCCTAAAACTCATATAATTGAATTTTTCTATTTTAAATAATAAAATAATCACAGTCATCCATCTTGAAAAATAAACGGACCGATAAGTTCTTACGGTCTCACCAGGATATTGGTCTCATTTGAACCAATCCCTATACTTATATGTGTTACATATATATATATATATATACATATTGGTTAGATACAGAGTACATATCATGAAAAATTATATTAAAAAAACAACTTCAAATCTAATTGGCGTACAAGATGTTGTATAGTGATTAGTGACCATAGGCTAACTAGTTTTGACAGAGAATCATGATATTATCATATTAATTAAATGATGAATAATACTTAGGCAGCTCAGTACATAAAATGTAAACACAATAAGTCAATAACATATAAGGAACATTTATTATCTTGCTGAAAGAAAAACAAAAAATAAAAAATAAAAAAGCAAGCCCACAAAGGAATCGTAGACGCGGTCATAACTATAATCTATTATTTGATATAATAGGAGTGTTTGCAAAAACTTCCGCTTTTAGAAGAAGTGATTTATTATAAGCAGTAAGTAGTTGAGAATCGAAGTTGGTAGTGTTTGAAAATAGAATTAAAAGTTGAGAATGAGAAGTTGAGAGTGTTTGGTGAAAAAGAAGAAAAGAAATCTTATTTATATGTAAAATTCAAACTAAAAGCAGGTTGTTAATCGAGAAAAACACCCTCTCCTCGCTTTTAGATCCGATTAAATGAAGCGAGAATTAGAAGCATAAATTGGTATATGCAAACACTAAAAACTACTTTTTTAAGAAAAACCGAAAAGACTTATTTTAAGTGTTTGCAAACGCTCCCAATATGTCGCATGCTTGAGATTATTTTATAGATGACACGTTTCTGTCTGATTAATTAATTAATTAAGATAGTGCACTATAATGTTACAAATTGTTTGATGATTTAATTAGAGGTTAAGTGCAGGGTCACATCTATTAATGTGGACAGATACCATTTTAAGTGTTTAATAATTAAATAATCTAACTATATATGGTGGAGGAATCTTTTGGGAAACTATGTGATAAAGTTCATGTAAAAATATTATGGTCCTCTTTCTCAAAAAAAAAAAAATAATATGGTCCTTATCTCAAAAAAAAAAAAATAATAATAATATGGTCCTTCTTTTGGTTAAAAAATGTACTTTTTTTTTTTTTTTTTTTTTCGTGTGGGCTGACTTTTCCAATTTTACTATCAAATGTGTTCTAAAAGATTTAAAACTCAGTTGTTCTCAGAATTTTGCATGATTTTTAGTCCTTTTAAACTTTGATTGATTTAAGGTTTAACCCTTATTGGATGGCTTCATTCTACCATAGTGGTTGTGTGGCCTTTTGGCTACCCCATGCTGGTCTGTTTTCCTTTTGAACTCGGTTGGTGTGAAGCGTGGATTCACCGATGCCTGGTTCATTGCGAGTCCGGTCGCCGGGTTTTCCTTATGCCCCATTGTTGTTCCTTTTTGTTATCTTCGAGCTCTCAAGATCAAATCAAGCAACCTCGGGGTTTTTCCTTTTTTATGAAATCATAAAAATTTCTCGATGGAATTTTGATTCTCCTTGCCATACGCGCTATCCACCGGGATCGTGGCTTTTTGACGTCAGTGTTATAGGGTATGCCCTATCTCCATTTTGTAATTTTTCTTGTAATATTTTCGCCACCCTTTATTGAATTACAAGTGGGAGCGTTAGGCCGTGACCGCCTACTCCCCTTGCTACCTCAATAAATTGGTTGGAGATTTTTTCCTTTGTCTTTCAAGAAACCTCTAATGAGGTTTTTAGGACTTATCTCTCTACGTTCACCATTAGGATGTTTATTATCTCGCTTTGTACTACATATGTTAATGGGCTTCTCCACTCAACATTTGATCCAAACTGGGTATGCCTCTTTTATTTTGTAATTATTTTCACCTTTTAATGAAATTTTCACATTTTCATCAAAAAAAAAAAAAAAATAAAGCATACTTTTGTGATGTGGCTTGAGTGATCTTCACTGCCAAGAGATATTATCCACTTTGACCCGAGTCTCCCATATTTATCCTAGAAAAATGCCCTTTTGAATTCACTTACATCTACACGACACATTTATCATTTGGGCTTTAATGAGTGTTTAGACTTGGGCCTTCATGGATTTGGCTTAGAATTGTAGCTCATTTGACTCAGTCTATTTTATGTATCCAAAAATGCAAAATAATACATTAGACTTATAAAATTGATTGAGCATTTAGAAATAAGATAAATATTTCTAACCATTATCTTTCGATTTCTTTTCAAATTTAATTCCTCCTCCAACCAAGATTCCAAACTTATTAAAAAAAAAAGATAAATATTTCCATTTTTATATTTATATAAATATTATTTAATACAAAAATTAATTTCATATAAATGGAGGAACTCTTTTCTTAGTGTTTTCCTGCCAAAACCCCAAACACCCTAAAGTTATCATCCAACAAAATTAAAGCTGAGGTGGGTATGAGTTGTGACAATAACAACAGGGGCAAATTTCAATCAAGACCTGACCTCACATCAATTTTAAAAGTTGCAAACGGGAAATAAAAGATATATAGAAAAACAAAAGAGTTGGTCCAATTTGGTACAAACTTCAACCAAACACCGTGATTCTTGTACTAGATGTTGTTTACCTAATATTCCAAGTTCATCTGTATTTGACTGATGTATTAGGTAGAGAAAAATATTTTTGCCCTCCGAACTACGGGTTTTTCGACTTTGTTACCTAAATTTTTTAAGACACTTTACCTCCCGAAGTTCGAGGGTTTTTGTATATAGTCTCTGGGTCTGCCGTCGGCGGTGGAATATTCCACGCGGAATCTTGTCACGCCATGCACGTGAGGGCAAAATTGTCATTCCACTCAAATTATACTAATATTATTGCACTTTGTCATCTAAACTTTGCGAAATTGTTACTTTGCCATATGAACTTGGAGCGATTTACACTTTACCTCCTCGAGTTAAAAAAATATTAAAAATTTATGTGCATACATTTATTTTATATATTGTTTAATTTTTTCATCAAAAATAAGTAAATTTTACTAGTATTTATTTCAATAAAATATAATATCAATACAATTATTCAGTAATCTCTTCCTTTTTAACTTATTTAGTTTAATAGTTTTTATATCAACATTAGGAAAATAACTAATTTTATGAACTTTGCAAAGTGAAAAAATTATAAATATATACGAGTGTCAATTTTATAATTATATAATACAATTTCAAAATCATTTTTATAAATTAAAGTAAATTTCAAAAATATAAAAATATTGCAAATATAATGAATGGATTATTTATACTTTTAAAATATAGTATAGGGTTTTTAATAATATGTTTCAAACTTATTACTACATATTATTTTATTTATGAAAATTTATTCTAATATATTAGAATTTATATTTGTCTACGTATATTATTTCATTTACCTCAAAATGGATAAATAATTATATATATTTTTATTTCTAATTTGATAAATTGGATTAACATTAATTTTATATTTTTTTAATTTATAAACTAATAAAGTAAATCAAGGAAGTAAATTACAATTCTACAATTCTACAAGAAAATCAATATATATATAATAATCTTATTCATAATATATTTTATTGAAATGAATACTAGTTAAATTTTCTTATTTTTTTATCAAGATATTAAAAATAAATTTATTTTATATATATATTAGTAATATCTTGATAAAAAAATAAATAAATTTAACTAGTAAAATTTACTTATATTTGGTGAAAAATAAATATATATTTTTAATATCTTGATAATATATTTTATTGAAATGAATACTAGTAAAATTTACTTGTTTTTAGTGAAAAAATTAAACAATATATAAAATAAATGTATACATATAAATTTTTAATATTTTTTTAACTGAGGAGGTAAAGTGTAAATCGCTCCAAGTTCATATGGCAAAGTAATAATTTCGCAAAGTTTAGATGGCAAAGTGCAACAATATTAGTATAATTTGAGTGAAATGACAATTTTGCCCTCACGTGCATGGCATGTGACAAGATTTCGGTGGAATATTCCATCGCCGACGAGACCCAGAAGGCTTTATGCAAAACTCTTGAACTTCAAGGAGGTAAAGTGCGCCAAAAAAAAGTTTAGGTGGCAAAGTCGAAAAACTCTAATAGTTTGAAGGGCAAAAAATATTTTCCTCTATTAGGTATTTTATATCTTCTAAATTTATTATTTTTACATTTCTTTGAAACGTTCTATATATACTTCAACTTTTCAAGAACATAATGATGGTTTGTTGGTTAAGTCGAGGGCCCAAGTCTCTGCAAATATAAGAATTTAATTATGTTCTAATTTTCTAAAACTGTGATTGAATTTATGTTCTAATTTTCAATTTTTTTCTTAAATTTTGTTTATTTGCAACCAAATATAATATTAAATTTGATTGACAATTAATATTTTAACCATGTCCTACTATAATCTATCATATGTAATCACATCAATTGATGCAAGGCCTAGATATTATTGATACAATGATTGCCATCACACTATTCATTATAATCAATTTGCTATAAAAAATATATTAACTATAAATTAATAACTTTCACTAATAAATGAGATTAACATTGTGGTGTAGTGGTGGAGACTAGAGACACACATTGTAAAGGCGACTAATATGAGTTCAATCTCATACAAATGTATATGTCTTCCTCTATTTTTCCCATTATACTTAAAAAACTTTCACAATAAATGGATAACTTTCTTTTTTTTTTTTGAAACAAAATAAATGGATAACTTTCACTAATAATACAACATCAATATTTATGGTCAAGTGTACCACAAAAAAGTAAGTATTATGTTGAAAATTCAAATGTCTCTTCAGAGTTCAAAGACTAAGCGACCCACGTTGTGACTTGTGAGTTAACAAATAAACTTGGAAAAATTCTGCAAAAAATTGAGTTGGACAGAATTATTTATCCATACTATCACGGAAACCAAGGCTAACTCAGCCCACCAAAATGGAAATTTATTTCTGGATTCAAAGTTGTCACATAAAGTCGTGGTTATCTAGTAAATAAAATATGTCTTCATTTGCCTGTACTTGACCGTTGTTGAACATAATTAATCTGAAGAAATTGGCCAATATATTTCATTGTACAAATTAAAATAAAATAAAATATTCTCCATCAGTTTGGCTCAGCTTATATAAAACACTCACCCTTCACATTTCTTCACATCTCAGTTCCATGGCAACCGCTTCAATTGTTTCTGCATTCACTAGAAGGCAAGTACATATGCCCACATTTTTTTTAATTTTACTTTCCTTTTTAATATTATAGTTGGTCTTTTAATTTTGTTACTGAGATTGATCTTTTTTAATTTTTTTTTGGAAAAAATAGTGTTTTTAATCTTTTATATGTTGATTGTATGATTTGGAGATCGTGTGTTTTCAAGAGAGATCATGTGTGCGATTGCAAACCATCAGTTCTTGATTTTGATTCTATTTTGCTAGTTTCTTTTTTATGCACAAGTTGACACAAATATTTAATCATTTTAATTACTCTTATCATATCCCCATCAATTTTTCTTAATTGAAAAATGATTTTTCGCTTGAAAATTGAGAATATATTTAGTTTGATGTCTAAATTTTTGTTGTGATATATATAGTATTTTGAAATGAAAATTTGTCCGATTATATGTAGTGTTAGAATTAATAGAATTAATTCATACCCTTAATCATCACGTGAATTATCAAGAAACAATAGAAAATCAAATCAATCTAAGCGTGCACCTTAAATCCATAGATACAAATAGATACCTCGGATCCGCATGCACGCGTGTGAATCCTTGATCGGGTTAGCGTCTTCCACACCCAAATCCCTAAAGTACTCCATTGGTCTCTCTCTAAGATGGGGAAGAGGAGAAGAGTGACGACGATCGATTTGACTTGGGGACCATAACCCTAATGAGAGTTCTTTATATACTAGATCAATTAAGAGCCCATCAATCCTAATTGATTAGTATTGGTCTTTACACATTGCAAAGCCCATACCCATTAGATATCCCTAGAGCCTTATTAGATTAGACCACTTAATGGCTCTATAAATTAGATAGCCCATAATATAATTGTAATTACATATGTAAGTCCACACGGGAAAATTAATAAAAAATCCCAACATGTAGTTCTTGAAGTGTATTTATAATATAGATTTGTGTGATTGTGTTGAAAATTTGTTTGGTTGTATTTCCAAAATCATATTACCATAAAAGATTGAAAATGAAAATGAGTTCATTCCACTGAGAATTTATTGAAAACCCAGCAAGCATACATGCCGAATTTCCTAACTAATTAATGTTTGTTTGTTTTTGTGTCTTGATATAGACTAGAAGGAAAAGTAGCTCTAATAACAGGGGGAGCTAGTGGGATTGGAGAATGCACAGCAAAACTCTTTTCCAAACATGGTGCTAAAGTCGCAATTGCTGATATCCAAGATGAACAAGGCCATTCAGTTGTTAATTTCATTGGACCCTCCAATTCAACTTTCATCCATTGTGATGTTACTAATGAAGACCACATAAAAAATGCAGTGGACAAAGTAGTTTCCAATTATGGAAAACTAGACATCATGTTCAACAATGCGGGCACTTTTGACCACCCCAAGCCCCGTATCATCGACAACGAGAAATCGGATTTCGAACGGGTCATGAGCATTAACGTCACTGGTGTTTTCCTAGGCATGAAACATGCGCCCGTGTGATGGTTCCCATGCGTCGTGGGACTATCATCTCAACCGCCACCGAGCTCGGGGCTTGGTGGGGCTGCCACGCACGCGTATACATGCTCGAAGCATGCCATAGTGGGACTCACTAGAAATCTAGCGGTCGAGCGGCAGCGGTTTGGCATTAGGGTTAATTGTTTATCGCCCTACGCGCTCGCGACGCCTTTGGCGAAGGGATTTTTGGGGCTTGATGATGAAGCTCTTGAGCAAGCCATGAATTATAGCAAGAAACCAAAAGCACAACTCTCAAAGTTGATGATGTTAATACAAGATTTTTCCTGGCAAGTGATGAAGCTAAGTATGTGAGTGGACAAAATCTATTCATAGATGGGGGCTTTGGAATTGTCAATTCTGCAATTAAGTTGTTTGAGTACCCAGAGTCTTAATCATAGTATGTTCCAATTTTTTAGATTCATCTTGTGCTATTTTTTTTTCTTTCTTTTGGCAGTTTATGTTTTGAGTTTGACGGTGTGTCAATTGATGAGGACAAAACCTACAACTTTTCTAGTTAGGTTGCCGTCTAATAAACTTGATCCATCTTCTATTTTACTTTTTTATTATATTTTTTATTATACTGAATTGGATAAATGAACGCTTGTACAATTATGATATCTTTTGTACAAGTAACACTCAATAATGTCGATTTCTTCTAAGCAAACTGATCAAAACTGTTAAAGACAAAAATGTCTTCATTATTTACCACTATAAATGATGCTTTGTTACATATACCTTTCCAATCAATATTTTTGTTTTTGGGAAAATTTTCACTTGCAATATAATTCTCTTTTGTAAGACCATCTCCAAAGACTATACACTATTTTATTTTGGTGCAGAGTTTTAATACTTTAAATAAGAAAATCTACATTTCATCTCCAAAGAACAGACTATTTTTTCGCACTAAAAAGAATATTCTATAAGATTCTTTCTTTTATTTTTATTTTTATTATTTTATAATTGACAAAAATATTATATAAATAATTTTATTTAATATAATATTATTAATTTTTTTATCTTTAAAATTAATCAAATTGAAAAAAAATAGAATATAATATAATTTTAATATTATTTTTAAAAGTAACAAATTAAAAAAGGTTAAATTTAATGAAATTAATATAACATTAATTTTACTATTATTTTGTAATAGATTAACTAAAATATAATATTAATAATAATATTTAATGTTAAATAAAGATATAACAAATTAAATAAAAAATCAAAAAAAAAAAAAAAAAAAAGTAGCGCAGCTACAGTACCACGCTATTTTTGGCGTAGATCTGAAGCAAACGCCAAAATGCCGCAGCATTTGGCGCTGTACTGAGGGTGTTTGGAGCAGCACTACTCTAGAATAGAGTAGTGCTGGAGATGCTCTAAGCGTAAATGAGAATTTTATGCATTTGGCCCAAGTCAACGTCTCTTTTAGCCATTCTTCTTAAAAAACATATTTTTCTAGCTATTCTGTTTGGAAAATAATAATCACACGTTCTTTGTATTCTTTGGTAAGTTATTTTGAGACTCTCTCTCTTTCTCTCAAAGTTTTCCGGTAAATTTTGTGATGCCTCCATCCCTCATCACTTTAATTCGATCTCGGCAAATTTATCGTTTAGTAAGTTCTGTCTTTTGATACATAAATAGCCATGGAAGATGAGGCTTCAGAGTCTGTGTGGGTTCTTACTTCTTAGTGCCGAGAAACGGTTTCTTGAGCCTGAGTAATGGTTGGTTCCATAAAATTATTTGCTTGTCTCGAGAAAAGATTTCTTGGTATCTAAAAATCGTTTCTTCCAAGAAATGATTTACTTGTCTTGAAAAATGATATGTTGGTGTCAAGAAACCATTTCCTGGCGGTGATTTCTCGACACCAAGAAATGGTTTCTCAAGTTTTCATGCTTTTATCTTTTTCTTTGTCGGCTGCAAAGGGTCGGAGGTAGGGGTGTCAATCGTGTCGTGTTTCGTGTTCACGGACGTGTTCCGACGCGAGGTATTATAGGTTTGACACTTAACACGACTCGTTTAATTATTCGTGTCAAGATACACGATATGAACACGACCCGTTTATGACATGTGTAACCTGAACATGACACGAAAAACCTATATAATTTAAATTTGACACGAAAAAAAATAAAAAATGGAGAAAAAACTAAAATTAAAAAGAAGAAATACATTAAATTATTAATAAATATTAATAAATGCATTTAATATTTTTCTATCATCATATAACCAATTAAAATATTATAAAATATTAAAATAATATGTCACTATAATTTTTTTTTTTGATGAAATATGTCACTATAAAATTAAATGGGTTAAATAGGTCAATAATTGTGTCGACCACGGGTCGACTTCGACCGACCTATTTATTTTTCGTGTTAATCGATCCACATGATTTTGACCCGAACTCGCTTAAGCAAGGGTCAGACTTGACCGCTTAAATTCGTGTTAGGTTCGTGTCAGGTTATCATGTCGTGTCACAAATTGACGCTCCTAGTCGGAGGAAATCTGCCATTAAAGTTGCAGACGACCATTTTCAACAAAAATTCAAAACCCATTTCAACAACGAGCATCCACAGCGGAGCACATTTGGATGGGATATTTCTCCAAATGCCCCCATTAAATGTCCCAGCATCATTGTGAGGAGAAATATATGACTGATGTGTAAATGTCCGGGCATAAACTAACCACCGGGCATTTGAGAATCATAAGAAAACAAAAACAATTGCAAGAGAAAAGCGTGTAAAACACACTGCAATACTTATAGCGCGTGCAACGCACGCTCGCTTGGGTGAGGAAAAGAGGTTGGGGCCACCTGGTGCAAGATGTTTATTTTTTTTTTTTTTATATAGTTTAAATGTATTTTGGCTTTTTTAAAACCGTATGATCCGTTTGTTACTCTTTGTTTTTTATTAAAATGTATTTTATTTCGAAAAGAGTTCAGCCATTGTGTTTTTTGTTTTTATAATTATTAATAAAATAATTTTTGCCATTTTGAAAAGATTAGTCGATTGTTTTTTTCACTTAAGGTTTGTAATTTTTATAGTTGTAATTTTTGGCATTTCTCTACGTTGTACTATTTGTTTTAACATTTATTAAAAAATCAGTATTAAATAATTATACTAGATAATTTTTAAAATATGAAAATAAATTTAATATAAATTAAAAATATTAAATTAATAGATAATTATCAAAATGTGTAAATAGAAATTAAAAAAGTAACAATGGAACCCATAAACATGTGGTTGATGGAATATTTGATTGTGGGATTTAAGAAATTAAAAAAGTAATCAATGAGGCCACAAATATTTGAGACAAATATACCCACTATTATGGGCGCCTTACAACATTGAAAACATTACAAAAATCAACTATTGCCATTGAGCAACCACAATTAATGTCAACAAATTAAACAACATAAATCAACAAATCAAACATTCGGTGTCGTTCGAGAGAGAAGAACAGAGATAGTGAATTTGGATATAGAAATTGCAGAGAGAGAAATTTGAGAGAAATGAACAGTTAGAGCAAAAAAAGATGTTAACTTGGGTCAAATGGCTAAAAAAAGTTTCCAACTTTTTTATTGTCAACTACACAATTTTCCCCCTAAAGATAGTAGATAGTGAAATTTGCGATTGGATATGAACGAGATTTCATTTTCGTTCCGCTTAATTTTTTTGACCAAACACGCAATCGATTGTTTATGAAAATTTTTTTAAAATATAATATTCTCTCTTTTTTTTTCTTTTCAAACGATAGAAATATTATAGCTCAGAAATAGAATGTTTTACATCGGATGCCAACGGGCAACAAGGATTCAACCAAGGGGGATACCCCAACCTAGGATGAAAAAGGCAACCCAATCAAAGGGGCTCCCAAAACAAGCCAAACAGGCCAAAACAACAATGCACCAAATATATCAGCAGAAACCGTTCCAAGACACAATCAAAAAAAGAAAAACACAGTCAGCAAAAGAAAGACAAAAAGATGCCTAAGCTATTACATCATGAAAGCTTGATTAATATCCTAAGCATCTGCAGGTCTTCAAAACAGCAGGGCAACCAAAGGAAAATCCAGCAAACTTGACAGCAAGGGAGAATATGGACTCCACTGAAACACATCCTAGAGCACACCACCTCAGCACAAATCAAGCAAGATACCAGCAACAGTCACTGGCCATGAGAAGCACCTGGTTGAGGAGGGATCCTCCCAGATTTGTCTTCTCTAGCCAGCTTGAATTCCACCCATTCTGCCACAGCAAAATCCACCAAGTCTTTATCCAAAGTTCTGATTTTTTGAAACATCCAGAGATTTCTGCACTTCCACAACCACCACAAATATAAACAGATAATTGTATTCTATCAATGTACACATTATTCCCTCCCCCCAAGCAAATATTCTGCCACCAGGCACCAAAAGATTTAGGCTCGGAGGGCAAGAAATCCCAGCAAATTGGGGCAATCTTCCACACAGCCTTAGCTCTAGAGCAAGAGAAAAAAATATGATCAATGTTCTCTTCAAACTCACCACAAAGACAGCAAATAGGATACACCTGGATTTTTCTAAGTAACAATTTATCAGATGTAGGGAGAAAACCATGTATACATTTCCATAAAATATATTTAAGCTTATGCTTAATATTCAATTTCCATCTTTTATTACACATTCTAGACAAAGATTCCTTCCAAGAACTAGACTCGGGGTTATCAGCAGCCATAATGTTAGCTTTTTGCAGGCCCTATAAGCAGACTTAACCGAGAAACTACCCTTTTTATCGAAGTGCCAAAAGAGTCTATCTCTAGTATCAGGACCACTAATATGGGTGTCAAGAATTTTAACAGCATCAAGATGGCAAAAATGGGAGTTAACCAGGCTGACATTCCACTCCCTACCATTCTCACATAAGAGATCACTCACCCAAACAAGATTACTCTCAGAAAGCAGGGGGTAGGCTTGAAAGAAGGAGACCGAGGGAGCCAAAGAGACTCCCAAATTTTGATAGACTTGCCATCACCAATTGAAAATCTAGCCCCTAACTTGAAGGTGTGAAGGGAAGACACCCACCCTTTCAATAACCAAGAATCCCCTCCCTTAGAAGAAATAGAAAAAAATACTATGATTAGGGAAATATCTAGCCTTCAAGAGTTTGCTGACCAAAAGATTGGGTTGTGTTGCCAGTCTCCAAATCTGTTTAGCTAAGAGGGAAGAGTTGAAATCTTGGATATCTTGAAAGCCCAAACCCCCAACCTCTTTAGCATTAGACAATTTATCCCACTTGGGCCAATGAATTTTATGATGCCCTTCCTTGTTAGAACCCCACCAGAATGCAGCAACCATACTATCAATGGCTTTGCAAATTCCCAGAGGAAGTTTAAAGACAGACATAACATAGGTGGGAAGTGCTTGCATCACAGACTTGAGGAGGACCTCCTTCCCAGCAGGATTAAGAAATGAATTTTTCCAATTGAGAGTTCTCTTTTGGGCAACATCAATGACATACTGGAAGGTTTCTTTTTTGGATTTTCCAATAAGCATGGGGAGGCCAAGGTACATAGAGCTCAGATGCTCTTTGACATTACATAACAGATTACAGATTTCAGCTCTATTAGCAGAACGAGTATTTTTGCTAAAGAAAGAAGAAGACTTATCCAGATTAACAGTCTGACCAGATGAAGAACAATATCTATCAAGCAGAGCCTTAACAACTTTGGCTTGAGAAGATTCAGCTTTACAAAAAGGATAGAGTCGTCCGCAAAAATAAATGGGTAATGACCGGAGCATTTCTACAGATTTTAACACCCTAAAACACGGAGTCAATCCTAGATTGCTTAATGAGGTTAGAGAGGGCCTCAGACAAGATAATAAAGAGGTAAGGAGACAAAGGGTCACCTTGTCTTAAACCTCTACTAGGATTAATATAGCCAGAAGTTTGCCCAGATTAAACGAAAATGAGGTAGAATTGACACACACCATGATCCAACGAACAAAATTGGATGCGAATCCCATTTTCAGAAGAATGGACGCCAAGAAATCCCACTCAACCTTGTCATAGGCCTTAGCCATATCAAGTTTAAGTGCCATAAAAGCGTTTTTATTCTTCCTGAGGTTTTTAAGATAATGGAAACACTCGTGAGGAATCACAACATTGTCAAGAATTTGTCTCTCGGGGATAAATGCAGACTGATTTGGACTGATACAGGCATGCAACATATGTTTAATTCTGTTTGCTAGAATCTTAGAGATAATCTTATACAACACATTACAAAGGCTAATAGGTCTGAAGTGGGAGATAAGGGAGGGGTTTTTAATTTTAGGAATAAGAGTAATCAATGTGTGATTGATATTTCTAGGCATTCTAGCGCACAAAAAGAAATCTTTAACCGCCATACAAATATCATTTTCAATAACAAAGCCAGCAGATTGAAAAAGAGGGTGTCATACCGTCCAAAACCTGGAGCTTTAAGCGGGTTGAAATCGAATAAAGCCTTCTTCTTGATCGTATTACGGGGCACGTGAGAATCGAGTTCATATTTGGTGTGATTGAGGTTGGCATCCCATCAAGAATCCCATCATCCTCCGGGGTCTTCAAGATTCGAACAAATGACTATAGAAATCGAAATCTCCTTACCAATCTTTCTCTTCAGGCAATAGTACCCCATCCCTCCTAAAAGTCTTTCAATGCTATTAATTTTTCTCCTCATGGATGTGCATGCATGAAAGAACTTGGTATTTTGATCCCCTTCCTTAAGCCATTGTAATCCAGACTTTTGTTGCCAAAATCTCTCTTCATCCGAGTAAGTTTTTTTGAGCCCTCCATTCATTCCAATCCCTGTTTCCTCCCAACATCATCGACTATCCATTTTGCTCTTAAGATTTTCAATTCAGCAAAGCAAGATTGCACTTCTTTTGCTTGACTCCATTTGAGAGTTCCACTCTACAATTGGCTATTCTTCTTTGAATCGAATAAGAGGAGACCCCACCTCTTTATTCCAAGTTCTTTTCGACCACTTGAGAAAAGCCCTCCATTTTAGCCCATCCGAGATCAAAATAGAATCTTTTTTTTTTTCTTAGAGTTCCATCACCCCCGAATCAATTAACAACAGCAATGATCGAGGCATGCTTTGGAATATGCTTAACCACCGTAGGGGAATTGAAGCATCCATTGTGGGGACCCAAAGGCTCTATCCAGCCTTTCTTCAACATACCCCTCTCCCATCCTATTATTAGCCCAAGTAAAAAAGGGTGCCTGTGAAACCAAGATCCCCATCATCATCGGACAATGAACCTTCTAAATCCCCTGAAAACTGTTCTCGGATCTCGATGAGACCTCCACATTTCTCATATTGAGCCACTAAATCATTAAAATCCCCACAAAGGATCCACAGAGATCCCCATCTAGCTCTAGCTTGTAATGAGATAATTCCATTGGTGATGTCTCATTTGCAAATTGGTACTAGCATACACAAAGATGATCCAAACTTTGCCATCGCTCTCCCTCTCTTATCAATGAGCATCTCAATACAAAAATTTGTACAAATAATTTAGGTGTACAAGAATCCCAATATCCCAAAAAAGCTAAAAGTCCCCCACTTCTACCATCGGGCTCAACACACACCCATCTCTCATCTACCTTAAGCTTCTTACAAACAAACAGTCACAATAAACTTTTTATTTTTTTGTTTCAGATAAAAACACCATATCCGGAAGGTGGAATCTTAAGGACTCCTTGAGTTGGGAAATTGTACAGGGCCCTCCCAACCCTCTACAATTCCACACACATATCTTCATATTGACTTTGATGACCACTCAAGGCTGGTCCACTCCACTATCTCCATGTCAGCATTAGAGTATTTTTCCTCACTCTCCCTTTTGTTTTTTTTTTGACTCAGGCCCCTCATCTTCTATTTCCTTGGCTTTTTCCCCACAGTTTCTTTTCTTGCCACTAATATTACCCTTATTTTCATTGGTACTGATCCCAATTTTTATATTTCCTCCGCTCGACTTTTCCACCACCGCACTTAATCTTTCGACTTTTCAACTTCGGTTTTTTTACGTATTGGTAATATCCTCGAAATGGGACTCTAGTTGACTGATTTGGATAGGAACATTGATCATTATTTGGTTTTCCCTACATCAATTGCCATCTCCATGACTTTTCCTTTATCCTTAGTCATCTTTTGGATATCAACCGAAGCTTTGGGATTTCTTTGGTTAACACCGCTGGTCTGATTAATTCCTTACCTAGCTGAATTTCACATGTCCTATTCAGCATATTTGGAGCATGATTTATCTCAGTTGGTAGGTTAACCTTGGTGTTCTCATTCTCTCTCATTTTCGAGCATTCTCCAACATGTGTCACCACAGTTGCATTCTTATCCTTTTCCACTCCAACCCCATCGACTCCCTACCCCTTCTTCCTTATCAACAGTGTTTACTTCGGGCTGAGGTTGGGTAGGCGCCCTCTTTCTTACCCCACTGCTTGAAATGGTAGCTCCAAGCCACTCCCCAAACTGCCCCTCTAATAGTGAACCTGTTTGTATATCAGTTTTTCTACCCTCACAGGTTTTCTCTATATGTCCAACACGCCAAAGAGAAACATAAGTTAGGGATAACTTCATATTTAAAATCGACCCATTTCGATGTCTCACCGAGGGATATGTTGGCACCCCTCAGGAGAGGCTTTTCAAGGTTTATTTCGGCTAAGATTTTCACACATCGGCCCTGATAGCTCCTTGTTTCAGGAATCATAACGTCGAGGACTTTCGAGAACATTTTACCAATGCGCATCCCAGTTTCTGTTGAGACCCAATGAACCGGGAGGTTCCAAATCTGGACCCATATTTCCACCGAACAGATTTTGTTCGATCCCTCCGTACTTTTCTCGGACCATTCCCGAAGGATGAGAAATTGGTTGTCAAACACCGATGGTCTTCCTCGTAGCACTTTCTATTTAGACAAATCGATGCAGATTAACTCCAAGTTCCCTCATAACCTGAGGTTCCCTTGTTTGCCATATTGAAGCCATGGTGGTTTTCAGCCGAAAAAGTTGGCCCGTTTTTCTCAAAGACTCTCCCCAATGACTATTTTTACATTCCGCAAGACCAGGGACCACATCCTTTATTTCCAACGCGATGCCTTCTTTTTCCTCGAGAAGATAATAAGATTTTTTGAAGTTTTTCCAAATGTCCCCTTCGTCACTACACGGGACCACACCCTCAATCATCTTCCAGCTATGAACACGTGCTCACACCTGAGACCAACCAAAAAAGCAAGGAAAAACAAAGAAAAAAAATGAGTGGGTAAAGCAAGGAAAAATCACAAAAATAAGAAAATTAAAGAACCAGGGGAAGGTGGGTTGTACGATTAGAAGAGTAAATGAAGGTAAGTAATAAAACAGTGGTTGGTAATGGCTGGATGGCAGTAATAAATTGAAGCGGCGCTACTAGGTTTTCTACACTCCACACACATGGAACTAGGGCACACTCTTAGAGAGAGAAAAAACACACTCCAAGAAGGAGACTTGGGCATTAGAAAATATAATATTCTTTCACTTTCACTTTTTCTATTTTTTCTTTCACCAATCATATCTACACATTTTTTCACAAAAAACTAATCATTATTACATATTCTCTCACAAATGTTACTATTCATTCACTCACACATTTCTAACTACCAATCACATCCAATCATTATTTTACTATTTTTACACTAAATCAACTTTCATCATTACTTTTTCATCTCACATCCAATCACACTCTCAAAATTCATCTTTTTCTCCCAAAATTTTTTTCACCACTATTCTCTACCAAAATGGAAATTTTCAAAATGAAAGCATATCCAATCGCACCATGAGTTTTTTTGGAAAAAAATTTTAGGGAGCGAGATTTTAAAATTTAATAATATATAAGTATATGAAGTTTGTATTAATTATAAAAATTTATGAAATTGTGGGGGCGATAGATAGGCCGCCCACTTCCCTAGCTCTGGGCGTATCCTTGCCTTTCAATGGGGGAGGGGCTAAATTTTTGAATTTTTTTATTTATATGTATATTTTATTTTAAAATATTTATTTTTTATTGATTTAGCCCTCTAAAGATACGGGTCTAGCTCGCTCTTGCCAAGCTCCATTCATACCTCATACCGCATGGATGTACATGATGTCAAGATGACCAAATGGCATATGGTTGCGTCTACTAGGTTGTTGATTTGCTCCTCATATATTAGAGACACGCAATTGATGTAGCAAACGTTGTTGCCTAGCTTGTCGGATAGGGCTTGGCTTAGCTCGTATTGGATGTCCGCAATTACAACTTTTGTGTGTAATATCTTTGGCGTGTTCATAACTACAATCTAGCTATTATTTGACATTCTATGTTGCATGCTTGAGATTATCTTAAAGAGAACACATTTATGCCTCGATTAATTAAGTTCAATGTTTTTAAACATGAATCAAATTGGCCTGACTGTTAAATCGCGAATCTGGTCATGACACGATCGAGTAATAAAAAAGAGTCACAATAAATCCGTTGTGCCCTGGGCGGATCTAGTCCCCCACCCCCCAAAAAAAAAATTTCCTTTTCATTTTTTATAAGGTAAAAAAATATATATTTTTTAATAGGAAAAAATAGTTTAGCTTGGGAGAAAATTTTTTGGTCTAGAGAGAATAGAGGTGGCTATACTATTATGCCCTAATAAAAATTGGTGAAAATCAATCGACGTGGTGACGTATTGACCCGATTTGACTAATCTTTTTCTTTAATTGACAAAGGAAAAATGAGAACGCAAGACATTTCCAACGTGCAATAATAAAAGAAAATCATATGCGACTACTTTCTTTTCTGAATTTCTATTTTGCTCGGGCGTTAAATTTTTCACATTTTCCTTTTAGCTCACCATGTATTTCTCTCAATTTTCTTGAGCTTTTAGATTGAGTTTTTTATTTGTCATTTTTTTCATTAATAATGTTTATTTTCTTTATTATTATATAGAACTTAGTGAAATGTATATATTTTCTATTATTTATTTACATTAGAAATTGGTTTATTCTCTTAACTTCATTTCTATTGTCAAACTTGTATTATACCTAGTTTTTTAACTTACACACACATATATGAGTCCAGTGGATTTTTAGTCATTTGCCCATATAAAATTAATTTTTAGCAATTTTTCAAATAAATATTTTTTTGAGGGCTTTAAGTGGCAGTGTGGCAGACTGGAACTCTGTGAAAACCTGCTGCTGGATACAGAGTCGGTCTTAAGTTTCGAGGGGCCACGGAGCGAATAAAAACATGGGCCCCTTTTGTTTACAAAAAAATTAAAAATAATAAAATCAACGGTACAAATAAAATTTCATTGATTTAACATTAAAAAATAAGATTTATAATAACAAAAATACAATATTCAACCTTTAATATTTCGGTCTTATTAAAATAAATTACAAAAAGATTGTTTAATATAATTTACCCTAGAGAAAAGACAAAAAAAAGCTATGAAAAATTAATCTTCTTGCATTTTTAGATTCTTCAATTCTATTTTTTTGGTTTTGCGAAAAGGAAAAAAAAAGGGCAAATATGAAGGAAGGAATGTGGACTTAAAGGTGAGCGACTCTTTCAATTCTTCAATTATGTTATTTGGTTTTGCAAAAAGAAAAATGGATAGCTAGATAAAAAAAAGTTAGATAGATAGACGGAAAAATATAATTACATAGAATGGCAAAAAAAAAAAAAAAACCCTTCACTTATATAGTTACATAAAAAGTCAAAACAGAAAACCAAATAGTTAGATAGAAAGGGGAAAAAATGATATTTACTTTATTAGATTTGAACTCATAACCATGAGGAACATAAAAAGCATCACAACCCTTGTGCCAAGTCACTCGTTAATTAACCAACTAAACTTTTGATTAATATATCCAACATATATGCATATAAAAAAAAAAAAATTCCGGGGCCCTTGTCGACGGGGCTCTGCATCTTGCAGTACAAGGTGCACCGCCTGTGGGCGCCCGTGGCTGGATAGAGAGTTAGGGTAGTCGGCATGGAACAATCACAGGGGACAACTCTTGTCTTGTGCGCTGTAGTTCATGAGGATATTAGGGAATTGAGAGCCATTGTGTATTTCTCGCGGTTTTCATGGGGCCGATTTCCGAGGGGGCGGAGTCATTGCTTTCCCAAGACTACCACGTGGAAACATGAAACCCGGTAAAAAAAAAAAAAAAATCTTGGAAAATTATGTATAAAAGTGAGTGGGATAGAACTGTTTATTCATCATATCATAGAAACTAAGGCCAACTCAGCCACTAAGATGGGAATTTATTTCTGGATTCAGAGTTGTCACATAAAGTCATGGTTATCTAGTAATTAAAACATGTCTTCATCTCTTGCTTTAAAAAAATTTAATTAATTCATTTGCCTGTTGTTGAACAAAAAACAGGGAAGTTGGCCAATATTTTTCGTTGGATAAATTAAAATGAATAAAGGAGTACATTTTTCATCGGTTTGGCTCAGCTTATATAAAGCACCTAACCCTTCACATTTCTTCACATCTCAGTGTAATGGCAAGCGCTTCAATTGTTTCTGCTGTCACTAGAAGGCAAGTACATATGCCAACCATTTTTATATATATAAATTTTTACTTTTTTACAAAAATATTTGTCTTTTGATTATGTCACTGAAATTGATTAATTTTTATTTTATTTTTAGTTGGGGAAAAAGAGTGTTTTTAATCCTAACATGTTGATGTAGAAGTTGTATGATTTGCGGATGTGTTTCCAATAGAGATCGTGTACGTTATAGGAAGCCATCAGTTCTGGATTTTGATTTTATTTTGCTTTCTTTGATATGCACAAGTTGGCTATTTGGTCTTAGATTGCTTAATTTGTGAAGTTTTCTTTTATTTGTTATTATTTTCCCCTTTATTGTCAATTTTCTTTATTGGGAAAAAAATTCTTTCCTCGTAGAAATTTCCCTAAGAATGGATTTTTTTGATTAATCATCGTCTATCTGTTGATCATCTACAATAATAAAATAAAAAGTTGAACAGGAAATTTGATTCCGTGTTTTCGTACCTTGATATAGACTGGAAGGAAAAGTAGCCCTGATAACTGGAGGAGCCAGTGGCATTGGAGAATGCACAACAAAACTCTTTTCCAAACATGGTGCTAAAGTTGTAATCGCTGATATCCAAGATGAACAAGGTCATTCGGTTGTTAATTCTATTGGCCTCTCCAATTCAACCTTCATCCATTGTGATGTCACTAATGAAGACCATGTCAAAAATGCAGTGGACAAAGCAGTTTCCACTTATGGAAAACTAGATATCATGTTTGCAAATGCCGGCACGCTCGATCGGCCCAAGCCCCGAATCATCGACAACGAGAAAATGGACTTCGAACGCGTCTTGAGCGTTAACGTCACCGGTGTTTTCCTTGGCATGAAACATGCGGCCCGTGTGATGGTCCCTGCGCGTCGTGGGACCATTATCTCAACATCGAGCCTGAGCTCGGGGCTCGGTGGGGTCGCCTCGCACGCGTATACATGCTCGAAGCATGCCGTGGTGGGACTCACTAGAAATTTAGCGGTCGAGCTCGGACAGTTTGGTATTAGGGTTAATTGTTTATCTCCCTATGCACTCGCGACGTCTTTGGCCAAGGAATTTAAGGGGCTTGATGATGAAGGCTTTGAGAAAGCCACGAATTTTATGGCAAACCTAAAAGATACAACTCTCAGAGTTGATGATGTTGCCAATGCTGCCCTTTTTCTAGCAAGTGATGAGGCTAAGTATGTGAGTGGGCAAAATCTGTTCATAGATGGGGGCTTTGGCATTGTCAATTCTGCAATTAAATTGTTCAAGTATCCACCAGAGTCTTGATCATAGAATGTTTCAATTTTTCAGATTCAACTTGTGTTTTTGTTTAATTGGATGTTTATGTTTTGAGGCAAATCTTTGTGTTTTTACTTTGGTAGATTTTATTGAAACTCCTCTATTTTTAAGCTAGCTAATCGTCTTGTGATTAGCATCTTTTTTTTTTTTTTTTTTTTTAGTTTTATCTTCATTTATTAAAAGGATGAGAATTTAGAAAAGAAAATTAATAACTTTTCTAGTTGGGTTGAGTATCGCAGTCCAATAAACTTGATCTAAATCCTTATAAGTTATTCATAGAGAAGAACTTCAAATTTCATTAATGTTGGTTTCTCCTAGGCCAAGCCCATATGACAAGCCCAGGGCGTCATTTTTGTCTTTTACTTTTTGAGCCCAAAATGCATTTAGGTCTTCATAGTTAATTAGTTATACATCACAACATGATATAATAATTAGGGTAAAATTCGTTTTACCCCTTGTACTATTGACTTTGTATCAAATATCCCCCTCTACTATTAAAACTTTCAAATAACCCCCTAAACCAATAAAAAGTATATTAATGGACAAAATTAACCTTAACTTGAATAAAAGGCTAGATTACTTTGAACATCTAGCTATTACAAACTATAAATAGTTTATCCATTTTAATTAACTATCGATTAATTTGGCACCAAATTTTATTCAACATAGAGTTTTAAAATTAAATAATTTTAATTAAATGTAATTAAAATAATATTCATTTAATTAAAACAATATAAAGAAAATATAACTTCAATTAATGTTATAGAGAATTCACAAAAGATTCTTTTAAAAAAATACTATGTAAATTTTCATTATTATTATTTTGAATATACAACTTTAGCAAGTCAGTAGTAAATTTAGAGTCAAAATTGTAGATTTTAAGAATTATATAATGTTTGGTACACACCATGTTCTTTGTGTAGTAATGTATTATATGTTGAAGTAAAATCAATATTGGAAAAAAATAGAAAATCTTGTACAATATTATTACAATAATGACATTTAAAGTAAAAAATATAAGATATTTTTTGAAGCAATATAATATATATTTAATTATATGATTTTTTTAAAATTAATATTATATTAGCTATTTAATTTTTTGTTCAATCTTAGTTAATATATATTTATTTCTTCAAGAATTAGTGTTAGAAACAATGAGATCAAACAATGATATATAATTGTGAGAGAGTATTATATGGTATTTCATTCTTATAATATTTTTTTGGGAAAAATATTTTTTGCAACCTGTACCATAGCTATTTTGCAGGTTTGGTACATAAACTTTTTTTTTGTTGGAATTTAGTACCTAAACTTTGCGGGATTGTTAAATAGCAACCTCAGGCATCCCGACGGCGGAATATTCCTAAAGATGTCATCACATGTGCAACACGTGAGGGCAAAATCGTCAAATTATCTAAAGTAATAAAAGTTATTGCACTTTGCAACCCGAACTTTACGTTATTTGTTAATTTGCAACCTAAACTTTTTACATTTGAACTTTGCCACCTCACTTTAAAATAAATAATAAACATTATATTAATAAATATGTATTTATCTCTTTTTATTCACAGAACATAAATTTTAATAGTTAATCCAAAAATATATTGATAAGTTAATTTATTAAAAATTAAATAATTATACGACCATTTTAAGTTAATAAAATAAAGATATATAATAAAAAATTTAACATTAAGAATGAATATAAAAATATTCTAAGTTTTCTTATTAAATATTTTTATAACTTTCAAATTTAAAATTGTCGTACATTAATTATTTTTTTATTTTTTATTTAAAATTTATTTTTTAAAATTTTATGAAGTTACTTAATTAATAGAATTCATAATTTAACCCAAAAAAAATAATAAGAATAATTTCCAAAAATGCATTATAAAATGTTAAAAAATTATTATTATATTTTTTAAATTTTATTAAACATAAAATTCACATATAATTATTTTTTCTTCCTTTTAATTTCTAATTTATGTTTTTAAAAATAATTCTATAAAATAAATTGAGTATTAGGATTCATAATTCAACAAAATAAATAAAATGAATATTTTTTATAACACAAGAATTTAAATTCACTATTATATATTTTTAATTTTATGAAGACGTAAAATAAAATAATCGTATAATTATCTAAAAAATCATAATTTTTTTTAATAAATTGACTTATGAATATGTAGTTTTATATTAATTCTTACTATTAAATATATATTTTGTGAATAAAAAGAGATAACTATATATTAATTAATATAATTTTTATTATTTATTTTGAAGTGAGGTGGCAAAGTTCAAACGTAAAAATTTTAGGTTTTAAATTAACAAATAATGTAAAGTTTGGGTTGCAAAATGTAATAATTTTTATCACTTTAGATGATTTGACAATTTTGCCCTCACGTGTTGCGCACGTGATGGCATCTTTTCAGAATATTCTACCGCCGAGATGCATGAGGTTGCAATTTAACAATCCCGCAAAGTTTAGGTACTAAATTCCAACAAAAAAAAGTTTAGGTACCAAACCCGCAAAATGGTCATAGTACAGGTTGCAAAAAATAATTTCCCCATATTATTTTCTTGCTTCAAAAATAAAATTATAGTTTTGATAATTTGTTTAACGCAGACTTGCACATCTTATTTAATAGAAATATTAATAAAAATAAATTAATATCAATTAATTTGACATTAAATTAGTTATTTACTAAATAGAGCAATATATATATACACATACAAATATTATTATGTTAATATAAATTTATTTTTAGGAAAACTAATGCAACTTATCTATACTATTTGAAACTATATTTTGCCGATTATTTATGTTAGATCTAAATATAGATTTATTTGTTTAATTAAATTAGAGGATATATCAAATTAATTGAAATTGAATTATAGAGAAGGTAAAAATGAATTTAATATTATATATAATTCAAGGGTATTCTTGTCTATCAATACTTTTTCATTGTTCAAGGGGGTATTTAAAGGTTTTAATAGTATAGGGGGTATTTGATACAAAGTCAATAGTACAAGGGGTAAAGTGAATTTTACCCTAATAATTATCATGCTTTACATATGGTACAAAAACAGAAAAAAAAAAGGAAACAATGAGCACCCCCAAAATTCTCTCTCACAAAAATGAGCAATTGATGAGGAATTTCCAAGTAGCAGATCCATTTAAGACGGATGCTTAAGAAAATCATGTTTCAAGATCCAATCTCACTTGTCATTCAATTTATTAGTCTTAAATTAGGCCATAAATATACTGCAAGGCTACATCAGGACTCAGGAGAGGACGAACAGAGTTGATGGCAATTTATAACATGGTCGGGTTCGCGTGTCATGATGAGATAAATCTTGTGTTGTTCGTGTCAAATTTTTAAGGTGACCCACCCCATTTAATTATTCGTATTTTCAAGTGGGAACCAAAATGACCAGATATTTTAATATTTTAAATAACTCATCTACTATATGGGTTGTATATATATGGGTTAACCAAACTTTATTCAACATAATGGACCTAACCCCATACATATATTAAAATCATAATGGCCCTTGAAGAGACTTGATTCATAACACTATACCCTTCATCAACCACAAACGGGGGTGTCAATTTGTGATACGACACGATAACTCAATACGAATGTAATATTTAATTTAGCGATTACATGTACAACCTTTATCGAGGTTGGTCAAAATCGGTTCGAGTACGATTAACGGGAAAAAAATAGGTTAGGTCAGATCGACCCGCGTGTCGACACGATTGACCTATCTAACCCATTTAATTTTATAATAACATTATTTTCATATTTTATGATGTTTTAGTTGGTTATATGGTGATTGACAAATTATTGTATGCATTTTCTAATAATTTATTGTATTTTTTATTTGTAATTTTAGTTTTTTCTCCATTTTTTTTTTCGTGTCAACTTTAAATTATATAAATATTCCGTGTCGTGTCGGGTTACACATGTCATAAATAGGTCGTATTCTTGGTGTATCTTGACACGAAAAATTAAATGGGTCATGTTTGTGTTCATGTCAAACATGTAATACGCGTGTCAGACACGACGCGCAAACACGTACGAAACAAGACATGATTAACACCCTAACCACAAGAATCATCCCACTCACATTACACCCCTCATTACTACCCAAATAAAAGGCTGCCTTTCATCGACTTAAGAGTTTTCCCCAATTTGTTATCAATGATATATTAACCTTTCAAAAAAACAATAAATTGATAACTTTCACTAATAAATGGATAACTTTCAATAATAATACACCCATCAATATTTATTTTCAAGTGTACCACCAAATTAGTACTGCAAAGTCACAAAAGTAAGGGAGTACTTGTTTGTGAAAAAAATTTCACTTCTTCCACTTTTTGAATAAAATTTTACATGAACATGTGATTGCTTGTGAAAGTTTTCAAAAAATATACTATTTACTTTTCTCATTTTTCAAATCATCAATCACATCCATTTATAATTTTAACAAAAAATATAGCATCAACTATCATTATTATACAATCATATCACAAATACACTATTCACTTTCTCTTATTTTTCAAATCACCAATTATATCTAATTACTATTATATTAAAAAACTATCACATCAACTATCATCATCACATTTTCATCTTAAATCCAATCGACTCTCAAAATCATTCTCATTTTTAAATGTAATTTTTTCAAATTATTCTCTTTAAAAGTAAACAAAAAAAAGCGAAACGAAAAGTCAATCAATCACTCCGTAAATCAATCACTTCCTAAAAGTCTTATGTTTCAAATGTCTTTTTTCACAAAAAAAGAAGTCTGATGTTCAAATGTCCCCTTCAGACAGAGCGACTCACGTGGTGAGTTGACTAATAAACTTGCGAAAAATTCGGCATAAAATGAATAAAAAATTCTTCATCCGTTTGGCTCATCTTATATTAAGCACCTATACCCTTCACAATTCTTCGCAATATTTCAGTGCCATGGCCACCGCTTCAATTGTTTCTGCAGTCACTAGAAGGCAAGTACATTGCCAACCAAAAATTTTTACTTTTCTTCTTATAATATTATTGGTCTTTTGATTTTGTCACTGAGATTGATTTTTTATTTTTATTTTCGTTGGAAAAATAATGTTTTTAGTCTTAATATGTTGATGTTGTAGTTGTATGATCTGGAGATGTGTTTTCAAGAGAGATCGTCACTACAAGAAAAATCCAAAAAGACAACAGTTTTTTACCATTGTCTATTAAGAAAAAATAATGTTGTAGAGGTGGTGGTGTAGTAGAGGGTACTAAATGACAACAAAAACAAACTGTTGTAGTTATGGAAAACAGACAACAGTTGTGCAACAACTCTGCAACAGTTTTACACACTGTTGTCTTTGTTCTCAACCACAACAGTTTTCCAACAATGAAAACTGTTGTGTTTGAATGCGAATTTCGCAATTATATTCCACAATATTTTTTATTTTTGCTACTGTAAATTACAAATTAAACATGTGAAACAAGAATAAAATATGAAATTAAACTACTTCAAATTGTATTGCATAATTCAATATCACAAAATGCCCAAAACAATAATGATTTAGTATCAGTTATATATAAAGTCCTCTACCAAAATAAAATGCCCAAAACAACAGAAATTTAATATCGATTATACATGGAGTCATCTGGCAAAATAAAAGTGCCAAAACAACAATAATTTTGTATGCCAATGATATACATATGGTAGCTCGGGTTCTCCAAATAGGATCCCCCATAGCAACTCCAACAACATCAATGCATCCATAAACTACATGAATTACCATAAAGGAAAGAATCATAAGTAAAAACGAAGCAACATCTCACAACTTTGTTTAATATAAAGGAAAATTTTAATATAGAAAATAAGGTCTAAATACCTTTTCACTAGCCAATATAATTTAACACAAAAACTTATATGAGACCGTCTCACGGATCTAGTTCCGTGAGATTTGAGCTCCCAAGATACAAAACCCGCGGTTTTATAACCCGAATGTAACCCACACATACATGAATTTGTTAATTACAAAATTGCCCTTTTGTTCACCTTTCTCCCACTCACGAATAGTGGGTTATCTTCTCCATTTCTCTTCTCGCTCAAGTTTCTTTTGTCTCGGCGATCGTCGTCATAAATGCCCCGAGTTTGATTATTTTTTTCGCTCCCGGTCGGGTCGTGTTATTTGGTTAGGGCTCGTGGCGCCCTTCGAGTTTTGGAGTTTTAGCAATTATTTCAGGTATTTCTAAGAAGTTTTTGTTCGTGGTTTTTTCATATCCGGAAAGGGAATGATTTTTCGGTATTAAATGTAGCTAGAGTTTTTGTTCTTACGTGTTAGATTTCCATTACTTGATTGTAAATGATATTTGATCGTTCTTAGCAAGCTACCTCTTTTAGTTGGAATTGTAAATGATATTTGACGTTTCTTTTGTTGCGGTGAAGATGAAAATAAACTACTTGGATGTGGGAAGAGGATGCTAAAAAGCGAAAAGTAAAGGCAACATCTGTCACATATAAAATTAAGTATCACTTTTCATAATAAAAGTATCACTTTTCATAATAAAAATATCATTTTTCATAATAAAAGTATCACTTTTCACTTTAAAAAATATTTTTTTTGTTAAGTTGTTTCCGAGTAGTACTTCATATAAAAGTATCATTTTTCATAATGAAAGTATCACTTTTCACTTTAAAAGTATTGCTTTTTTGTTAAGTTGTTTTGAGTAGTACTTCATATAAAAGATCACTTTTCACTTTAAAAGTATTGTTTTTTTGTTAAGTTGTTTTTCGAGTTGTATTTTTATTTTTGATTGTTCCAGGGATTTCATTAGTCAGCATAAGCATCAAGATTTGTTTGGCCTTATCAATGAGTTGAGTGATAAACAAAAGGCTGATGTCAAAATAGAGAAAGATGTATTTTAATTCATAAATGAAAAGGCCATTGATTAATGTGCGGGTTTCTTTAGAAGATAACAGGAAAAATGACGAAACATACTCTTTTTTGTACTTACTAATACTGCAAGTAATACAACATGGCGATGGGGTGACATGATGTACTTTTTTGTGGATTCTTGGGGGTTACCTAGAACTTTGATATTGCTTCTTTAATTATGTAGTACTGGCTAGTATTGCAATTAGCATCATTTTGGTGATAAGTTTACATGATGTATTATACTGAACATATTATTATTTAGAATAGCACATTTAACATTAAAGTATCACTTATTATTAACAAGGTATCACTGTTATTTCGAAAACTATCACTTTTTGTTTTTAAAGTATCACTTTTTGTTGGGAAAAAAATATTATTTTCTCGTAGTAATTATATACTTGGGGTTATGTACTTATGTTTGTACAACTTCTCTTGTGATACCTTCTCTTAGTTGGGGATCCACATTTTCTTAAGTCTAAAATCTCACAAAGTTGGCGAGTCCATTTCATCTTGGATGAACTCATCCATCTGAAAATGGGGTGGTGGGGCAATACAAATTGCTTATGTCCACACCATTTTCATCTTGGATGAATTCATCCAAACATCACAACAATGCTAAACTAGCCATTTTCGTGCCACTAAACAAGGCATGATAACTGAGTTGATGATTGAGCACCTTTGACCGACTATAATAATCGAAAACCAAACATTAGAGCCACGTGAATACTTACATTTCAAAGTATGGCATTTTGTTCATAAAGTATCGCATTTTGGGTTCAAAGTATTACTTTTTTTCTTATCACCAATGTAATAAAAATCTAACACATAAGGTATAATTACAAAAGTATGACATTTAATTCAAAAAGTATCGTCTTTTGGGTTTAAAGTATTACTTTTTTTTTTCTTATCACCAATAAGTTAAAAATTCAATACTAAAACAATGTAACAACAATGACATAGTTTTAAGCTAAAAAACTACTAAAATAGTCAGGATTAGGAGTATTTGAACCAAACTCCTTCGATGGAAGTGAGAACAAAAGGTATAATTACTAAAGTATCACATTGTTTTCCAAACGATCGTTTTTGGTTAAAAGTATCACAATCAATGTAACAACATCAACATATTCGAGGATTAGGAGTCTTTGAACCAAACTTCTTCAGCGACCTGGAACGTCACATCATTTGCATTCTCTCTGGCATTATTGTTTTCATCTTTTTCACGAGCAAGGGCAATAGTTGTAGCGACATCTAAATGTGATACTTTTGGTTAGAAATCTAATACTTTTTATAGAAAAAGTAATACTTTTTACTGGAAAAGTAATACTTTAAAAACTAAAGTGATAAAAACGAGTAAAGTATTACCTTTAGCTTCCTCGGAACATCACATCACTTGCATTCTCTCTGGCATTATTGTTTTCATCATTTTCACGAGCAACATCAATAGTTGTGACAACATCTAAATGTGATACTTTTGGTTAGAAATCTAATACTTTTTACAGAAAAAGCAATACTTTTGTGAAAGAAGTCATACTTTCATTGTCCTGCTCTTTAACATAGTCTATTTTTGCTCTTCAACTTCGACACTTCATCAGTAACAATATCACATGGAGCTAGAAAATATTAGACAACCAAGAACATTATATGTGATTAATGGTGAATATTCTCAACATGTAAATAACAAAACGCAACTCGTGAATATCTATATGAAAAAATTCGGACAACCAAAGAACACCGATTTTATTCGATATTATCTCGCCAAAATGCATAAGGAGAAATAAATTGTATAAGTTTACGAGTTGTGTAGACAAGGATGACATGACAAATAAGCTGGTGGTAGCGACGGAAGAGATGAATTTGACGAAGTTGCTTTAGCGGTAGCGGTGGAGGAGATGAAATTCGTGAATGGAGTTGCCGCAAGAGATGGGAGAAGATGAAATCTCACGACCGAGAGAGAGACTCGCGTGGGAGGCTAAGGATTTGTGATTTAGGTTGGGCTTTTGAATAGTGGGCTTTTGGACACTAGGGTTGTGTTTGGCGGGTTTGGGTATCTTGGAGCTCCGTCTCACGGATCTAGATCCGTGAGACGGTCTCACAAGAGACCTTCTCATAATTTAATACAAAACTACCCTTAAGGTTTAGCCTAATTACAAAAAAAAATCGAGTCCTCTTTCAAAATTACAAATACCCCCTTGACATTTGTTTCTCTTTTACAAATAGCAACCTCAAGAAGGGGATTTCTGTTAATAAATACAAATTTCAAGGAGGTATCTATAATTTTGTAAGATAACTAAAGTTTTTTGTAAATCGGCTAAACCTCGGAGTAGATTTTGTAATTATCCCTTAGTCAACTCTAGAAAACAAGAAATCAGCAGAGCTGTTTGGGAGCACCAACAACAGCGCCATACAGATCTAATGGCTAATTGGATAATTCTGAATCTTCACAATTCAGAAGTACTCATTATGACATCTAAAAGGTTGCAGAACGTACCATCTTTTACAATTTCGCTTCCAATTATCCCTCAGAAAGCACACGATATAATTAGTAGCAGCATCCTGCAAAATTGAAAGAAACTAGTTAATTCTTGTTCAACTCTCTTCATAAGCATAAAATTCTGGATTCAGTACATATTACTCTGTCAAAATCAATCTTTTTTACATACCAAAATTTATACTCAATTAAAACAACAAACAAATGAGGTCAACAAATCACATCTATGGTCATTTATCCATCCAGTTGCAAAAGTTGTCAATCAATCCCCAAAAAACATATCAAATACAATAAAAAAGGCAATATTTCCAGACTGTAGGCATCATGGAATAGTTTCCTTTCTGGTCTAAGCTAAAAGAGTCTTGAGGTATACAGGCTGCGATTGGATGTGGGGAGAAATTCATTTCGTTCATTTGGAGAATTTTTTTGACCAAAAACGCGCGATTGTCTATGAAAATTTTCAAAAATATACTATTATCTCATTTTTACTTTTTCTCATTTTTTCTCTTACCAATCACATCTACACATCTTTTCATAAAAAACTAATCATTATTACACATCCTCCCACAAATTTCACTATTCACTCACTCACACACTTCTAAGTTCTAACTACCAATCATATCCAATCATTATTTTATTACTTTTAAATCAAATCAACTTTCATTATTACTTTTTCATCTCACATCCAATCAAACTCTCAAAATTCATATTTTTTTCCAAAATTTCTTTTACCACTATTCTCTAGCAAAATGAAAATTTTCAAAATGAGGAGCGATTCCTGTACAAATTAACCAATTAACTCAAATAACTATTCCCTTTAATTACTCATATCATTTCCCCCTTTATTTATAAATTTTGCTTTATCGAAAAATGAACTTAATTGAAAATTGACAAAATTTTTAGTTGTCTAAATTTTGTTATGATATATATATATGTTTGGAAAATGAAAATATGATTGATTATTCATGAAGTCTATTTTTGACATAAATTTAACGTGATTGTAATGAAAATTATTTGGTTATAATTATTCAAGTGTATTTTTATATAAATTTGTGTGATTATGGTGAAAAATTGTTTGGTTATATTTCCAAAATCATATTAATTTTCATAAAAAAAATGACTTCATTTTCACTAATACTTCTCTAAAAACTAATTTTTCGAAAATAGTTGGGAAATGCAATATGAACTAACTTGAATATATAAGCATACATAGCCGGACTTTTTGACAAATAATTAATGCATATTTATTTTTGTGCCTTGATATAAACTAGAAGAAAAGTAGCCTAATAACGGGAGGGCCGGTGGCGTTGGAGAATGCTCATCGAAACTCTTTTGCCAAACATGATGCTAAAGTTGTCATTGCTTGAGTATCATCCCCAAGATCCTCGTGCCATAATTGCGCAGCCTTTCATGTTTTCCGACGAATCACATGAAGCGAAACACAATTAGAGTAGTTGATGAGTCACCTAACTTCGTCTTTAAAGCTTCCAATTTGTCTACATCAATTTGATCTTCTTCATCCGCCATATCGACCAACGTTTTAGGGCCGGCGTCCATAGCCTCAACCCTCGGAAGGATTGATATGTGTAAATATACGTGCATTAAGGGCTTAAAATGATATATAATTGATGCATTTACACGTATATTTAGTGTATTTTACTTGGTTTTCTTAGAAGGATATGATCTGCGTATTCTGTAACTTTTTGCGAGCGAAGCTTAAATGGAAAGATATCAATTAGAGGCAAGGCCTAGACAAGATCAAAGAAAGACGGAAGAGAAGATCGAAGAAACGAAGAAAATGGACGAAACCACTCATACGGTCAGGACCATGTGAAGCTCACACGATCGTGTGATTTGCCACCATGTGAGTTTTACACATTCGTGCGGAGCTTAATTTTCAAAGACATGTTACGACCGAACCCCATGAAGATGACACGACGGCGTGAAGTGTTTGGGCAAAAACAGAGACAAAATCAACTTACACGGTCTGGCCGTGTGGTTTATACATGGGCGGTGCGGTTCATTTTTGTCGATTTTGTTGTCCTTTCCGTTAGAACTCTACAAGTGATCTCTCAAAGCATCTATATAAAAGAACCGAGGCTAGCCCCTGATTGGTGTGAGTTTGCATATATTTTGGGCATAATTGTGGATACAATAGGTTGATAAACATGCATTAACTTAGTAAAAAGGGTAGTATTTGCATATTGTGGAAAGATATTACGCTTTGCTCGTTTTGCGGGAATTAAATGATATTTGGAGTACTTTTGTGGCAACTCGGAGCATTGCGGTAAAGGACCATCAATAATCCATAATCGCCAAGTTTAGAAGTGAACCAAGAAGATAAGACGAATCGGACGAGAAATGCATAGCATGGCCCATCGTGTCGCAGATTGAAGAATTGAGGTTCGCATTGACGACGCATGTCGTGCGTAGCGCATGGCCCGTGCGTCTTACCAAAGAGAAGAATGAAGCTATGGCCAAGCGACACACGGGCTGGTTGTGCGTAAGCGCCGCGACCCGTGCATTTGTGTGGGTTTTGAGAAGGTTTCAAGTCATATTAATTTAGGTTTGGCCCAAATGGAGTATAAATAGGGACGGCGGCCCCAAACGGGGAGACACTTACTTTTAACCTAGAAATCACAAGAAAGAGCACCCTTCTGCGGGAGGAATCGAGAGCAAGATCGAGGTCGTATCCACACGCTTGAGTATTGAAGATTGCTCAAGAGATCATCGATATCCCGGAGTTTTCTACTCCATTATATCTTTATTTTTCACTTAGTTTGATATGAACATGAACAATTTGTCTATGAGTTATTTATATCCCATGTCCGGCTAAACACCTTGTGATTCCGAGGGTTTGGGATTAGGTTAATTGATACTCTTGTTTGATATTTAATTTGAATTGAGGTCATTATTTGAACCCTATTCGAGTACTTTATTTTATTCTTGTTTGATCATATGGCCAATGGTTTAACTTGCTTGATGTATTGATTCATAATTCGAGAGATGAGTTTCAATACTAGATCTTGGGTGATTGACATGAATATTTTGCATGATTGAGAATTCTCATGAGTATTTGTGAGGATAATTGATCTTTTATACTTTTGGGAGTTGTTTATCTTATGTTGAGTAGATGCTAGCATAGATAATTCAATCAACATTTTTATTGTGTCTTGAGAGTAGAGGATAAAATACTTTTGTGATCGTCTTATAGGGATGATAGATAATAACTTTGATTTTGATTAATCCGGATAACAAAAGCGGGAGATTAACTAAAACAACAACCCTGGAATCTATTCATCCACTGATATTTTCAATCTAAAACTCTTTACTTTGTTCTTTTATGATAAAATATTGTCTTAGTTTTACAAAACAACAATCAACTTTCGATTATCTAAATAAAAATAATAATATTACAATCTCAATACTTAGTGCATAAATTTATTAGTCTCTGTGGGATCGACCTTGCTTAACCTATCTATTAACTACGACGTTCACTTGGTGAAGCTAAAAATAAAGTAATGCATGAATTAAGAACATCTTATATCATTCATACAACATACAACACATCAAAATACACATGGTTATACAATCAAAGGTCTTGAGGAGATGAGGGCTAAGCTACGAAGAGCACCACAAGACCTTTCACACATCTACTAAGCACAAGAGTTTCGGCAGGAAGGAGGATCCATCCCAAGAAGGGTTTCTTTCTTAGTTTAGATCTCTTGTTTGTACTAAACAATGTCAAACTATTTGATTTCAAATTTGTCTATGAATTTGTTATCAAATATGTTGAGTTAATATTCTCGATCCAAGGCATAATCAAAAGTCAAAACCGATTCATGCTAGATCTTTATCGATTGTTTTTTTAATTGATTTATGTTCTATTATATGAATTCAAGTGCTTATTTGTTGTAGATTATCTGATCAATAATTTGCATGTCATACTTGTTAGTCCATAATTAGGAGATGAGTTCTAACAAGACTAAAATCAATATTAACTTGGGTATAGAGTCCGGATGCTTATAACTATTTGTGAGGAGTACTTGATCAAAGATCTTTTGGGGAGTTAATAATAGTTGTAATGTATAAAGAGACCTCAATTATTATTAATCTACTATTTATGCGCCACCTGGAGGGGGAATAAACTAGTTTAAGAATCGAACCCATAGAAATACATGAATTGGTTTTGATAAACATTAATTGGATTTAACATTGAATTATGTGCCCATGGTTGCTTTATTTGTTGAAAAGACATGAAGTTCGGTTGTTTTTATAAAATTTACATCTTTTATTTTCTTTGTTAATTTAGGATTTATAAAACTCATGATTTTTCGGTCGCCTAATAAATCGGAATACGAAGTTATTATAGCCCAAATGTTCGTATTCAATGCATGAGGAATACGACCTTGCTTGCCATTATTCTATAAAAGACGATGTACACTTGCAAAGATCGCGATCAAATTTTGGCGAACAAGGACTATTGAGCTAAGGACATAATCATTAAGATGAAGGCTAGGAAACCCTTTCCATTGCACGTTGCAAAATTAGCATATCCAGTTCATCCAAATTTGTTGCAATCACCGAATCCTCAATAACCATTGCGTAAACATGTTGTTGTGGTTAATAAAGAACCACTCTGTACGTGGTTGCTAGTATTATCTTAAGAGCCATAATTTGATTCTCATTATCAAATTTGTGCTCCAAATTCGTATTATCACATGCCACATCATCCGAATCAGCACAAGAACATGAGAAGAATTCTTAGTATGAATATGTGAAGAAGAAAGTTCATCCTCCTTAACATGACCTTGTCGCCTCCGTTACTTGCACCCCGCCTTTTTTCGGGATTCAACCGCCTTGCCTTTAGTAGTTTTAACACGATCTCGAACGGTGGAACCTTCACAACCGGACTTTTTTCCTTGCGCCCACGTCATCCTTATGTTGTATCTCCTTAGATTTGACTTTGACGACAATTTTTGATATGGTCCTCAACTATCGACCAGCTTTGACACAAAAATGTAGTAAATTTTTCATAACTAAGTGAAACAAAAGAACAATGTCCTATTGTTGGGAAATTTATTGTATAGATTTTGATGATGCTATGTAAAACTTAGATTAGGAAGTTTCCACCCCAATTTCTCGTATATTCAAGTTTCAACTATGTAATAGATAGGTTCTATGAATTTGAAATCAAGAATAAAGTGAAGACACAGGAAGTTATCAAGATCAGTGAAGAATCAAATAGTATTTGCAACCGAGTATCGAGAATAAGTATCGAGTCAAATGGGGAAAAAGTTATCTCAATCCAGATCACATGTTAATCACTCCCAGGATGTTTGATAAGACTAACAAAGGGTTGATGCAAAAAGACTTAACAAAGTTGCGGATGTCCATTGATAAGTAAAGTCAAATCTTTGTTGAAGAGGAAAGAAGACGATTACAACCTTAAAGTCATTTTTTTTCGAAAAAAGTGCAAAATTTGGGAACCAATGGGATGTTCCGCACATCCGCAGAGGTTTAGGCAAACCCGACAAGATTAATACGAGGTTAGGTCAATATCAATTGTTTACAAGGCAATAATGCCAACAACCATGAAGTGGAGTTTGAAAATGCATCTATCTCTTCAACGAATACATTTCGCAACTATAAAAGGCCGAGGAGTCTCACGAGAGTACGAAGCAATGAACACATACTACAAACATTCAAGCAAAGAGCATTCACATGTTCATTCACATTCACGATTGATATGTTTTAAAATTAAAGGAATGTCCATTCATATAGAATCCATATACTCGATAATATGGATTAGTCATTTCTCTCACGCCATAGTTTTAGCCATTGTTAGGGATGACAATTTCGACGACCATGTACCGCCCTGCCTGTCCCGCCAAACAACTGGTATCACAAACTCACTCCGCCTAGAATTTTTAATTTAAAAATATATTTTAATATATATTTTGCATATATATAATATATATTATAATATAATTTTTATGTATCCTTATATTATATTTAATATTGATAAATTGATAATTATAAATTTTGTAAATAATATTTTATAAATATATATACATTATTTTTTAATTTAATTTAATTTAAAATGAGGTCAAATGGGTTTACCCACCCTCGCCCTGCGACCATTTCCATCCCTAGCCATTACTAATCTATCGAATAATTTTTTTGACAAATATATATCCTCTTATTAATGTTGGACTATTTGATAATTGAGACCCATTAAATAAAATTGTATCGTCAATGCAAAATGAATAATTTGTACTAACTTAGTAACATCTAAAAATAATTCCACTAAATGTTTTTTTGGGGAAAAATGGATTATTTAAACTTTAAAAATAAAGTCCATAAACATAGTTGAAATCATTATTTTCAAAAAAAAAAAACAAAACTAAAGGTAATTTAGTCACTAATATATCATTACATTTTTATCATTTTTTCTAATTACTAATCATGAAATTGGAATCAATTTATGAATGACTCTTATTGATACCAAACATAAAAAAGGAATATATATCATTTAATTTCATTTATTATTTTATTGCTAAGTTAATTTCATTTGTTATTTTATTGCTAAGTTAATTTCATTTGTTATTTTATTGCTAAGTTCATTTCATTTGTATCCATTCTATCCATTCATATCAATCAAAATAAACGAGGTTGTCATAGCCAATAACAACATGGGCAAATTTTAATCAAAGAACATGATCTCACGGGAGTTAATCGTGATCTATGGTCCCATAAGATTTTCCTCATTACAATTTTAGTCCACGATTATCTTTGTAATAGTCCCAGGATTAAGATTGTTGTAAAGTCCGAGATCTTAAATTGACATATTTGGTCCCATAATTTTCAAGGTTGCACCTTCTGTCTCAAAATAATTCATTTTACATTTTACCCAATTTGCCTGTAATCATTGTTGATCGCAAAATAGTTCGAGCAAGTTTATTAACTTTTGGTTATATTTATTATATTTATGTAATTAAGAACCTATGAGGAGAATTATTTCCAGATATGATCCGGACAATTGTCCGATGTACACTTACTGTGACTTATCGCCACTGACGATGTACGCACAAGAATGTTTAGATAAGATCGCGATATTGTAATCACCAATATGAGATACAAGAACGAGAGCCAGAGCTGGCAGGAAGCTTTCGAGGCAATGCTAAATGCGAGCATCATATCATATGAGTTTCTCGGACAAAGGAACTGCACCTTATATGTCGAGTTGATGAATCTCGAAGCTGATGCATGAAAATTCCCATCAAAATCATGATTCTGACGGAGTACGGAGTGAGCGAGATACTTAGAATACATCTAAGATTCCAGATCTTAGAGATCCAGGAGACGGTAGAATTATGGCAGCGCGCCATATTCATATACCAAAGAGCAAGTACACTCGAGATCGTAACTGCACGGAGACGATGGTGAAATATCGGAAGGAAACTCTTGAAATCCTTCATGATATTCGAATGAGTCAAGAATCCCGGAGGATGGGCACCAAGTTCATGGAGGAAAGAAACGTATTGATTTTAGAACAAGACCTATTTACACCAAAAAGAGAAACCAACCGAGGTTATACGAAAGATGACGATGACGGACGATGAAAAGCTCATAACCATCATCAAATGAAAATCCATCATAAACTAAAAGTGATGGATATGGTGAAGATCAATCTTAAAGATCTACATGACTGGCGAATCCTTCGGGATTAGGTATTGTAGACTTAAAGATGAACGTAGAGATGGATCAACTTTGTTACCCATGACCTCATGGTAGACCAATTCCGCAATTCCACCACCACCCTTGAATCAAATCGCACCAGTACAGAAAGTTTGGGTTCACATGATGGAATCCCGGGGATGCAGTTAATGCATAACGCTGGAGATTTCACCGCGGGGGAATGAAACACTTTCAGAACATAAGCTCGACCCCTCTCTGGAACTCGAGTACCTCCTAAAGGCCAAACATTCACTGGGATGCCTGCATGGAAGACGATCTAGATCCGACACATCCGTGACAAGGATGCTAAACTGATATCCTTGCATTTCAAAAATCAGAAGTCCTTATTGATGAATGGGCACGCAACGAGGGATTCGCAATGTACCTCGATCTTACATTTAAAGATTCTTCATTTTACCCTTGAAATGCAGTATTGAGGATTCAGTAAAGATTGCGGGACAGACCGTGGAAATCTAAGATTGGAAGTGCCTTAAGCATCACAACTATTCTTTTTGTAAAGACCCTGAGTCCCTGGAGAGAAATGCTTATCGTGAATACAAGGATGGAGCCAGACTGACAAATGCGTACGTGAAAATCGTCTTTCTTAAAGCGCCGTTATCCAATGGTGTTACACAGTGCAGCTTCTATACCGAATTATAAGAGATTATGAGGAATTAACAAAGCGTGTTCCTCTATGTTATGTGGACAATGATATCCCAACAACAGGGAGGTCAACCACGGCAAGCAGGTAATAGCCAGAAGGAGAAAAGTAATCCATACACGCTTTCGTGAAAGAACAAAGGTTTTCAATGGAGACTTGAAGGTTTTGGTCAATAAAATAAAAGCCCAAAGTTACAAATCGTGTGGTAAAGACTAAATGGACTGGGGCAGGAGTAAAGCTCATCATCAAAGCTTAAATGCACAGAAAACAAAGGTAACCACAAGGAGAATAACTTTCTCGCGCGATTCATACCGGAAAGCAATGAAAGTTTCGAGATCGTAATTACGACATGCGGAAAGAAGAGCAGTTATTCATCGTATCGCCCTCGATAATCAAAGACAGGAGTCGATAGTTCGTGCTACAATTGAGATCGGTTTTTATCTATCAACATCTTATACATGTGTATCAAATTGAGGATAGACTCCGATGAAAGTATCTATGAAGAAGAGATCTATTCGATGATGAAGTCAATCCATTAATCGCATGAAAGAAATTCTTCAAAGACTATTAGGGAGATAAGTCGCAGATTCCTCTCTCACACTACTAGGCTTTCTCATAAGACTCTT